>WBMZ01020934.1:0-25133 GCA_013400975.1 Atrichornis clamosus | reverse complement strand
TGAAGACAAAGGGGCCCTACCTCAGCACAGATCTAACCAGCTTGCAGTCCAAGGGGCCAAACATGCACTGGGCAGGTGTTGCAAGCGACCTGTCACTAGCAGCTCATCAGGGCAGATGCAGATGGGGTAGAATACTCATCATTCCCATATTTAACTCAGGACAGAAGACATTTTGCTTTCGTTACAAAAATGCTGCTGCTCATTTCCTTTTGGAGTCTTGCTATTACAATGACTCCCTGAATAGCAATTACAGGAGACCTGCGAAAGTTTATAATTTTTGATTCAATGCAACCACTTCACTAGTATTAAACTTTCTTACAGAAATGCCACTACATACTGCATATACAACCATTAATTTGTCTGTGACCAAATCAGCAACAATGTTCTTAGACACATATATTTTATGAAAAGGGGAAGGTGATGACTAATTAGCATTAGGAATATGATCAAGGATTTATATCTTGTAGTGTCTTAGATCAAAGATGATGTGGGCTTGGTGTTCTCAGCCTGGATCCCTATGGGCATGTGGCTGTGTAGGAAGCCACATTAAAATCTGGCATAATTCAATATGATTAGCTGATTCTGTTTAAGCAAAAGCTGGTTTAATAGGCAAGGGTCTCAGAGAAGAGAGAGAGGCTTCAAATTCAAGATAAGAGGCAGAATTGTGAGGGGAGTTCAGGGCTAGGATAGCAGGGAAAAAGCAAGAAAAACCTGTACAGATATTAATGGGGACCCCAGCTCTGGAGTAGAGGGGGAGCTGTGAGGCAGGAGTGAGGGGTATCAGGAGCACAGTGGGTACAGGGACACAGGTCTGCAAAGGTGGTGGGGCAGAAGAGAGGCTGCAAATCAGAGGAGAGCTGACTGCACGCTAATTAATAGCATGAGTTTTAAAGAGCGTGAAGTCACCTCAACACCAGCGCATGAGATGTATGGGATTAGTTTGTATAGTAATGAAAGAGTAATAACCAGAATTTAATTGTTATGGCTGGTGAACTAGCTGACCCCTCAGCCCAGTGGGCATTTAGATAATTTTCAGAACTGCAGTGAGCCTAGAAAACTCTTTATTTGGGGAGGAGGAGGGGGATGGGATGTGGGGAGACAAAAAACGTTTAATGAAAAGGAAACTAGTAATTACAATGCTGCATTCCCACGTTTCCCCTGACATTCTAAATCAGGGGTGAGGATTTTTGCCAGCCAGCATTGTCTTTGTGCATCGACCAGCAGTGTGTTCAGCTTGGTGTCTTGGCTTGTATCATAATCCTGTATCAGATGCCCAAGGAACTACAGGAAACCCCATAGAAACATAGGTCCAGCTGCCTAAATTCAGACCTTCTGTACTGACTGCCTAAAGACACCCACAGACAGGTGAGCAGTTCTGTAGCCACTCCAGCTGCCTCTCCAGAAGGGCAGAACTCTTCTGCCAATTTTTTTTGCCACATCCACCTGTCCTCTACAGACAACTTAGCAACCTTTTGACACCACATATAGTACTACAGTCTGATGTTTTTACACTTGAATCATTCCCCTGATGTCTGCAAGATTCCTTCCTGTTCTACCAGGTCCTGAAAAATACCTCGTCCCTCTACTCCTCTGTTTAGTTCCTAGCTACCCTTGGATTAATTAAGGTCCTCAAGGCTTTCTAGGATTGGCTGATCGGGAACAAATGTCCCCAGTGTCATGTCTTCCCAAGCCTTCTCCCTAGTTGATACTTTTCTGTCAGTACAGTGTCCCCTTGTGAATCCTGACTTGTTGTCACAGTGCACCCACGAGGGTGGCACTGCTCAGGCAGCAATTCCCACCTGTCTGTATAGTCCTGAAGGACCCATCCATGAAGAACTCCAGGGTCCCAAGAGATTTCTTCATCTCTTAAAAAAAATCTGTTGGAATCAGTAGGCATGTGTTTATGGACTACCAAAAAAAGGAAGGACACATCCTACAGTTCAGAAGTTCTACTTGCAAGAGCTGGGATCTGACACTGTGAAGGTATGTTTTTTTTTCAGTCCCTCATGTTTATGGCATTACCTCTGTCTGGCTAGCTGAGATCAGCTGCAGTAGCAAACTAAGAGAGCCTTCAAAAGGTGTTGTGACATAAAAACTGTCAGTGCCTCCATCCTGCTTGGGACTGACGTTGGAACACTTTCTTCAATTAGCTATTTTATGCTGAAACATACCTATTGGTTAACTGTTATCATTCTTAGCAGCACTTTCCAGCTTGCCCCACAGAGCTCAGTGGTGCTATGTACAGCAGACTAAAGTCTTATTCATGGAGTGGGATTTTTGGGAACAGCTGAGTGGAACTGGGGGAGCAATTGTAATGACATTTGGCAGAAAGGTGAAAGCTGAAGATCCTAATCCACTCAAGTTCCTTTGAACTTCACACAAGAGCAAAGGTAGTAGGACTAGGCCCTGTGCAAGAGTGCCAAGTTGTACATGTTGCTATAACAGCATTCAAGTTCCACTCTTCAACATTTTAGCATTTAAGTGCAAACGTTTCTCTGTGCATTTGCATATGCATACAAACACAGAGCAGAGAAATTCACTGTTAAAATATTAATTAAAAAACCAATAATCCTAATGATTGTAGGACTAGATGGCTCCTGTTGTGGCAGATGTTATCTAGCCATGGCTACAGTGGTTCTCTGTTGTTGGCAGCACCACTTATGGTCTGTGGCATGACTTGTCTGGCTTTAGGGAGCAGAGGGGTGACCCTAGCTAGTTTCTGAATAGAAGCGGTCAGTAAAACTGTCAGAAAATAGCTTCTTCTTGAAGAACACTGATTTTTCCATCCATGAAACCTAGGTGCTCTGTGGGAAGACAGCAGGTTCTGTGCATTTCTGAAGGAAGTCTCCACTGAAAATGGTGTATAGCAAGTACATTCAGAGTGCCTGGGACCTTGGTGTCTTCTGCAAGCAGCAGCACAGCTGCCATCCCTTAGGCAGCAGTTTGGGACTTACACCACAAGTGATCTGCAGGGAAGAATGAAGAGATCTGTGGGCGTCCCGTGCTGTGCAGGGGGGCTGGCTGGCTGAGAGGGAACTGCTGTTCGAAGGGATTTATTTGACAGGGGACCAGGCAGGCAGAACCCTTGTCGTGCTGCAGAATGGCAGTAGGGATCTGCAGAGATGACAAAAGACACTGAGCCTTCTGCACAGAGTGTGCTGAGGGCCACAGGCTGCCACAATTGGAAACTGCAACTTCTGAGCACATCTTCCAGGCTGGACTTTTTTATTGACTCACCATCAGCTGTAGAGAGCAAGAGGAAAGGCCGATATTCCTTGTTGGAAAGTGATTGCTACAGCATCTTTTGATTGAGCATTGCATTATGTTGAATTGAGAACATTATTATTCATGAAAAGGCATCCTAGAAAGCTTCAAAGACGGGTGGAAAAAAACTTCAGGTTTTAATACTAATTAGAGGAGTCTGTCTCCCAGGTGTGAGGTGTTTATCTGTGAAAAGCAGGAGATAGTGTAGCAAAGAAGAAATGCACACTGGAGAATAGAAGTTCCAGTAAATGGTTGAATGGATTAAAAAAAAAAAAAAGAAGAGGGAAGAAGAAAGAAGACCAACAACAAAAAGGCAAACAATAAAAGAAGATGTTTTCACTGAATATGAAGGGTTTGCAAAACAGCTAAATGTTTATTTCCAAAGCTGCAAAAACCCAACCCTGAAAATAATACAGCAACGTGTCTCAATAAGGAGAAGGTTCTTTTTATTTCCTCCTCCTATTAGCAATGTTTGTCAACTCTATTTCTTTTTCACACCAAACAGCACTTGTGTCATGACAGCTCAGAGCTGGCTTCAAGCATAGCAAAACCAGGCTGTTCCTGGAGCTGGTGCACTACCGTAACCGAGCATTGACCTTAGTCATGCTGTTTACTTTACCTGAGAGTTTTCCTGGAGGATGTGGGGCTTGCCTCTCTCAGCAGCACCTGCTTCAGCTGCCCAACAGGAGTGGGTGCTCTGGTGCTGGTCTGTCCTAGCACATGTGCTTGCTGCCATCCTTCCTGCCCTGGCTCCAAGATCTCCCTCACTCCTACTTCTCTTTTTGGCCCAGGTGGCTGGACTCACCCTTCTATAGACCTCAGATGATGTTTCCTGAGGGGAAGAGAGAAGGAGGACCTGAGATGAGAGAGGCCACGCTTCTGTGTGGTGCCACTGCTGTTTTGTATTCTCAGGTGTGCAATATACACGTAGCCAAGTGGCTGCAGTGCTGTGACAGGTGGTTCTACACATGTACCTTGCCGTTTTCCTGCTGCTTCTTCCCTGCTCTCTTGTGAGTTAAGGAATCATTGCAGGTATGGAAAGCTTGGGAGAATGGATATGCTTTCATAGCTGAGTGAGTGACAGCTGGCCAGCTTTAACTGCCCTTTGGTGTGCTCCCAGAATGTAGTTTAAGTGCAGAGATTTTTTTTTTCCTGTCTCTGTGGACATGAAATATGGCCATCTTTGCTTCTCTGGTTCAGCTGATGAACAGTAACTGGTTAAGCATCAGAAACTCGACCACTTGTGATTGCCTACCCGTGACCTCTGCTAGTGACAAGATCTCATGAGGGAGCAGAAGGGAGAGCAGTGCAGGGACCTGACTCTTTCTGCCATAAGCTTTGTGCTAGGCCTAACACCCAGGCAATCCTTCCTGTCTGAACATCACTTGAGAGCAGACTTTAACAGAGAAAAAAACAGCAAGCTTTTTCTGTGCTTTTTTCCTTGTGGAGCATTCCCTTAGATGACTACAGAGAGATGCATTCAAACAGAACATTAAAGTTAAACGAGGTGACACAAGGCTATATTTAAAAATAACAGAAAGTGTTTCAAGTTCTCCTTTGATAGGAGTTGGGCAGCTATATAACCCTACCAGGTTGCCATTCTAATGACAATCCCCAACAAGAAACACAGCCTGATAACATGCACTGAGGCAGAAGATGGGATCTGTATTCACAGGCATGAGGAACTGCAGGAGATAGCTTTTGTACAAAGATGCTTATTCAGAGCACTTAGAAACACCCCATTTTTCCTTGAACTTAGCATAACTAGATGCACAGAATAAATATCTACAGCGTAGGACAGAAATTAACATTAAAGATATAATACCATTATAGAGTTACTGATAAACCCTCACCTTTCATACTTAGCTAATTTCTCATCAACAATTTTTTTTTTTTTTTTAAGAATATAGCAGAACTTGGAGATAGGCAGTGAAAATGGTCTGGAGGCTTGGAAGAATTTTCAGATAAGGAGAAACTGAAAAAGATGAAGGAAGATATTGTTCAGAGAAGAGATGAATAAGAAAGGGTATGTCAGAAGTATATAAATTATAATATTTAAAAAGGTTCTCAGTACTGGGACAAAAGGGTATCCTTTGAATCAAAAGGCAATGCAGATATGGAAATGTTGAGAGTTTTTTTATGGTACCCTATTAAACTATGGAACTCCCTTCTGCAGGGTGTCACCCACTTAGCTCACGGCCTTAGTGGAAAAAAAAAAGAGAAAAAAAAGAAAGCTATTTTTGTGGACAGTGAGAACATTCACAGTTACATTAGAGAAAATAAAAAATTTATAAGAAATATCAGCCCTTGAGATTCAGGGCATAAATCCAACCACTAACTGCCTGGGGTTATAAAGAAACTTCCCCAATGGACATATTAGTTAGTTATTTCCCATTTTAAGTGTTTTACATCTATCCTTGATGCTAGCCACTGCCTGAGAGAAGGTGTTACCAGAGCTGGACAATTGGTTTGATTTGCTATGAAGGTTGCTATATCCTTGAAAAACATTGCAGCTCTCTCCTTCCCTTCCTCACCGTATCCAGCTGTGCCTCTGAACCACCTTACCGTGGCGTGCGCTGGATGGCTGACAAGAAGACAGGGCTTCTCCTCTGCTTTCTGAGCACTCTGATGTGTGGGCAGCCCTGGGCTGACACGGTCCTGCTGTGGACACGAGAGGCCAGCACAGCTGGAGGCCAGGCTCCCCACTGCCATCCTGGCTGCAGCAGGCTAGTGCCAAACTGCCCTGGCAGAGACCTGGCCGACGTAGCACTGCTGTTGCAAGAGCTGTCCCACATCTCTGACCCCAAGGAGGGCCTACAGCTCCTCACTGGTACCCATTTGCAGCTCCTTTGCTGCATCTTTGGCCTTGCTTGTCTTCTCTACGCAGCACTGGGATTTCTCTGATCCACAGCAGTGTGGCAGCTCTCAAGCAAGCAGGAGATGCAGGCCAGCGAGGGAAAGCAAGGCAGAGTACCTCTCTTGTTTTCTCTTTTCCCTGCCTGCTTAAATTTGTTCTTTGTCTAATCTCTTCTGCCAGGTGATTTGAGATAATCAGTGTGACTTTTCCACTATTGTTCATCTATCCCAATCTTTCCGATTTTCTTTTACAAACCATGCCCCTTCTCATTTACCTCATTTCTCTTCCTGTGATGCCTCGAATGGAGAAGGCTCTGTTGCTCCAAGGCAGAGGAGTGCAAACTGACTATAACCACTCTGTCAATGTTCACTACCCTGTGCTGGAGAAGCTGAGCCACTGTCAGCAATTAAAGTTCTTTAGAAGTTACCTGGTTCGAGTAATCACTTGGGGGAAGTAATTAGAACTCCTTCTCACTCTGCAAGGAGGCTGCTATGTTGTCTTTGACCTCAGGGAACAGTTGTGGCTGGTGTGCCAAGAATCACAGAATATTCTGAGTTGGAAGGATCATCGAGTCGAACTCGTAAGTGGTTGGTGAAGTCTTCACGTGAGTGCCTCAGTGTGTCTTTTGTAATGGGTCAGCTGCAACTGCTGTGGGAAACATTCTCACTTCTAGGCCATCTCTTTGCCCTGTTTCAGAGACCAACATGTGTCAGCTGCATTGCTGCACAGGACACTGAATTGATATCCATGTGCCCTCAGCAGCTATAGTTATGAGCCCAGGAGAAGTGACAAGCAAAGTACGTTGTTCCTTCCTATAAGGAGAAACACTGGAAGAAGTAAAAGGGGAGAGGCTCTTGAGAGGTAGAAAATAGGACATTATTCTTTCCATACAGGTGAATTCTGTTACATCCCTTTAATTGCCTGATTTCACAGTCTCATGGGAGGAATGTTTTCTTACATACGCATACTCATGCAGACACCAAAAGGACTGATCAAGGGAGAACGGCTTTAAACTGAAACAGAGTAGGTTTAGACTAGAAATTAGGTGCAAGTTCTTTACTGTGAGGGTGGTGAGCAATGCAAGAGGTTGCCCAGAGAAGCTGTGGATGCCCCATCCCCGGAAGTGTTTGCAGCCAATTTGGATGGGACTCTGAGCAACCTGGTCTAGTGGAAGGTGTCCCTGCTCATGACAGGGGGTTTCAACTGGATGGTCTTTAAGGTTTCTTCAGATCCAAACCATTCTATGATTATATGATCCTACAGGAGGCTGGTGGGTTACTTTGGTGTGTTAATTTACTCTTCAGACCTCTTTATTGCAAAACTCTTAGTTCTTATTCTTTACTGTCACAGTACGATATTGGTCATTGCTGGGCAGGGCTGGAGGGGTGCACAGGCCTGCCAGCTTCCACCACAACCATCTCCACATCAGATTTTGTTTTGGTCTTCCTGTGTAACATTTCAGATGGGGGTAGAAAAGAAGTGTGGAGTTGAGTTTTTTGTTTTTAATCAATGCATTGATTCCCTGGTTCCCCTCTCAGTTTGGCCTGGTCTCTTGGCTTTGCACATTCATTTGTGCATTCAGTTCATTCTTCTTGCTGAAGCCTTCCTGACCTTGAACATAACCCAGCATGTTACAGCCTTACTCAGATTAACTCCTAGACCTAGGCTGAATAGCAAAGCAATTTGGCAAACCAAGACTGGCACCTAGATTTCCCCACAGCTTTTACCCTGCATGACCAACAGCAGCCAGGCTGGACCCAACATTGTCTGTCTTTTTGTGGGCAGCTGGACACCTTCCACCATGCCTGACTGCATCCTCACAGAAGAGGATCCAGGTAGCCCCTCATTTCCTGCCTGCTCTTGTCTCCTCAGTCAAACTAGTGTCTGGACACCATGCAAATGTTACCGTGTCCTTCCTGCTTCCTAAACTACTAAAAGTGGTTTATTGGCATTATTGCTCTCTCTTACGATTATGGAAATAAAGATTTAGAACAAGGTGTACTGATGGTGCTCAAGTAATTAATAAAAACAGTGCCAGGTCTGAAAATAAATCCCAGCTCTCCAGCTTCTCTGCATAGTGTTTTGACTGCAAGACTGGGTTAGCCTTAGAATTTCTCATTGCCTGCCCTGCTATACTTAGATGTATGAACTTAAGTTCTGTATTTAGCTCCTTACATGCTATTTGCCCTCTTTCATATCAGTTTTCTGTTGGCATCAGTGTAGTGGAAGATATTGCTTAAATGGCATCCCTTTGAATTGAACAAGCGATTGCACTCCAACTCTTTCAGGGTTTCTTTAGATTGAGTTTTGTTTTTAAAGTTCATGAACAGGGCTGGGGCTGTTTTCCAAAGGTGTGAATCCTTTTGGAAGACAGTTTGTCTGGGAGTCAGGCTTACATGATAAATTAGAATGAGCCTGAGCTCTTCAGTTTGGTTTCATTTTTGATGGATCCCCCATAAAAAAGGTGTCTGGATGATGGGGTGTCTGATGATTCATTATACTGCAGAGGCAGGAGCATGGTGTGATGCTATGATCTGAATGGGGACTTTGTCTCAGCTGCTCCCAGTCTCAGTTCTGCCCTAGCCATTACCAGAATAGCCCAGTACTGAGCCCCCGCCCTCTCCCTGTCCCACACTTTACTTTTCTCACACTGCAGGAGAGTTTACCTCGGTACAAAGTAGGAAGCCTGAACACAGTGCAAAGGGGCAAGCTTCCAAGCAGGGAAAAAGAAATCAGTTTTGGCAGAATGCCCTTGCTTAGCACTGGTCAAAACAAGCATATGGAAGAGGGAAGTGAATGAGGAATGCTGTGTCTGGGAGGATTGGTACATGGTGTGGAGTCCTGCAAGACAGGCTTTTGGACAGGAGTTCACTGCTGTTTGACATGCCCTACGGCAACCTGAGTGCTCCCACACTTCTGAACTTTCCTCTGGACAGCATTTATCAAAAGGATACTGCAGGGAGCATCCTCTTTTCCAAACCTTCTTTCCACTCCCGTTTTCTTGCTCCTGTTTTACACTCAGCTGAGCAGAACCTGCAGTGGACGGCGCATTTATCTGCTGCTTTGTTTTGCCCCCCCGCCCCCAGCTCCCATGTGTGCCAGCTGCCTGTTCTCAGCAGCAGTAGTTTCACACGCTGGGTGTGCACTGACTGACCTGCAGCCTCTGCTTGTGCGTGCTTTGGTGTGGGAGCTACCTGCAAACCCTCTGCTGTGAGTAGTCAATAGTCAAGATTCGATATTCGGGCGGTGTGATTGGTCAATGAGGTGACGGAGCCGTGCCTTTGTTCCCTGATTAGATGACTGAACCTTTGTTAATTACTTCTGCCAGAAATGAAGTCTGTTTTGTGATTAAGTGGTTCTAAGCTACAGGCTTGAGATTTACTCCCTGTGAACTCTTGTTCCAATGGGACTTTGCACGTGTGAGGGCTGTCTAGAGCATGTATAAACAGAGTATAAAAATGGCCAGAGTCCTATTCTATTTCTAACCTATCAAAAATGGTTGACCTGCATGTCTTTGCTATGCATTTGGCTCTAGTAATGAGAGCCTGCCCTTGCAGAACACAAGCCCTCTTTTGGCACAGGTCCTCCCAGGATGTCTGCAGTCCCAAAGCCACATCCCATGCCACAGCATGGAACAGACTGGCTAAAATCCCTGTACCAACACAATAGCAGCACATAATCTTTCACTGACAAGCATATGGAGTGAGCTGGGAAGAAAACAACAGCTCAGCTCTGAGGCCTCGTGCCCTGCTACATCAGCTCCTGTTACATTTTTGATCTGGATTGGATGTGGGCAAAAATGTACCTGTTGGTTGAATTAGCAAAAACAGAAGCTACAGAGGGTTTGTATTTTTTAAAATGCTGGCTTAATGCCACATAGTGGAGGACAGATGGTATCTTATACCAGATAGAGTCCTTTGGAGTAAAGTTAAATCATCGAAATGGTCTGGTAAAATTTTCAACAAGCTGAATGAATTAATACTAAGTTGTTTCTTTGTGTCACAAAACCACAACATTTTCAACTCATTGGTAAAATAATGGATGCTCTGTGTGCTCAGAGCCTCAGTATCATAACAGAGAGTAACTGGAAACTTAATTATTTGAGTGAGATTTAATAATCAGTCATATCAGTTGCATCTACTTTCTTTACTATGTGAGAAAACACAAGTATGCTGTTCCCCCTAACCAAAAAATACCACAAATCCAACTGTTAGTCTGGGCCTGATGGAACAAGAAGCAATGATTTCAGCATTTCTTTTGGCTTTTGTGAATTTCAGTAATTCTCACCCCAGTGTATCAGAATACACTTCTGGGGAGAAGACACTTTCATCCAGCCTGTGGGAAACCTGAGCAATGGGTGTTTATAAATTCCTCAGAAATGCAGGCAGAAAGAGAGCTACTTTTCATTTAGCTCCCCTGCTCAACCTTTTTACTGATCTAATGGAAAAAGGCCAGAGTTAAGATTCAGAGCAACCATATGTACAAGAACTGCCTTAATTTAAACGTCCTGTTGAATACAATATGATCTTAAAATGATGCATGATGGAAATTCCTCACAGACTGGTGCATTGCATTAGCATTAGTCATTGCAGTAGGACTGGGCGGAGCACGTTAGAAGTCGTCACTGTGATGGATGCATGGCACGCATTAAAATGAAAATCATTGCAATGGGCCAGGCAGAAAACACAAGAATTAAAGTTCCTGTGATGGACCCTATGACACTCATCAGAATTTGAGTGACTGTGAGTCATAAAAGGCCCAAGGACCTGAATGTGCCTCATCCAGAATGGGCAATTTCTAAAGGATGAATGACTTGGCTGGCTGTTATATCAATTACTTGCAGTGCTGTGGAAAGCCTCATGGATGGAATAAATGATGAGTCAGGATTCCTTGGTTCTGCTGTCAGCTTTGCTGCTGACTCATTTTGTACCCTTGAGTGATAAAGTCCCCTCTCTCTTCCCCATCATGTGCATGACAGTGTATTTACCCTTCCTTATAAAGTACTGAGACCTGTTTCTGCCACGACTCTCACATGTATCTAATATTTTGCATTGGAAATGGTCCCAGTGCCTTTATGAATGAGTCTTTGGAGGGTGGAAGCTGTAGAATATGCAGATGAAAGGTGCCAAATGTGGTCACATACCATCAGATTTGTGTGATTCTTATTTTTGCTGTTTGATGATGTTTCTCTTTTTCAGCTATTTTTTTTTTTTTTGAAAAGTCTAGATGAGACTGACCAGACATTAAGGAACTCTTTCTGTTCCTTTCTGATGAACTCTAGATTGGGTCTTAAAGACGAAAGCTCCATTTCATGACTTTATCCACCTATCCACAGTATGTTCCCGAGCTAGTTAAAATTAAACTTAGCTATCAAAATGCTAAACTTGATAGCTCATTTATCTTTCTGTCTCCCAACTCTACATTACAATACAGCAGTGATTGATCTTGCGTCTTCAAGGTACTATATAGTATAAAAACTAAGAGAAGATTAATTAAAAGCCGTCGCATCCAGACAGGTTTTTAAATAAGTTTTAGATTTAGACAATATATCAGCTGAAGCAAAAAGATTCCGAGACCATAAGCCTGTAACTTCAAGTAAGTTTTGCTTTCCTTCGGGACACAGAAAACCCCATTTCACCACGGACTAACATCAAAGTCTGATTTGGTCAGGCAGGCCCGTGGCAGGAGGCAGGAAGCTGTCGCATTCATGGGCACTCCAGCAGTGGTGAACGTGATGTCCTTGAGGACTGCTGCAAGCTCAGGGGAGAATGTCAGGCTCACGGCCGGATGTTGAGCTGGAGACAGTACCAAGGCAATTTTTTAAAGTAGTCTCCAGCTCCTCCAGGCATGGAAAAACTTGTCTGGGCAGCACATTTGAATGGCTTAAATTGAGCCCCAAATCAGTGAGAGCTGCATTTGAGCAGTCAGTGTCTGACTGTGGAATCTGCAGAACAACACTAAGCAATCTAGTTTTCTGGTATTTTTGGCCAAAGAAGGACACGTGGTTGTCAGTCACTGTCAGCTTTCTGGCACCACTGTTTGTCCAAACAACTGCTGAGCTATGCAGGGGGCTCAGAAGTCCTCAGCACTTGCAGTTCTCATGCACTGAAGTCAGGGAGCATCCAAAAACCTGGCTGATTCCTGCCAGGGCCTAGTAGGGTCTGAATCCTTTGGAAAAACCCTTGCACTGGATGTTGAATTCCTGAATATCCAGCCTTCAGACCATTGCGTGTTTCATGACCACTCTGCTCTTAAACTTTGCCTACCTTTAGTGCATGTCAGCAAACTCATCTTGAGAAACACAAAATGGTGAGGCTCGTACATTTTCATGAGTTTGTTTAAAGGGGGATATTTAATCCACTTGACAGCTAGAATATGTTAGCGGGATGTGGGATGTCTGCCCTGAGAGTGCTCAAGAGCTCCCCTTTTCTTGTACAGTGGCAAAATGCCTTGATCACATGCAGCTGATTCAGGGATTTTTGCCTTGGGGGAGGGCAGGGCAGGGGAAAACAAAATGAATACAGGGCGATGGCAGTGATTCTATTTTAGAGGAGGTCAACAAAAATCCCTGCAGCATGAGTTGGGCCCAGCTATGTCCCCTGTTACACACTGGTGTAATTCCTGGCAGAACAGGGCTCTTTAATTTACAGCATTCTATCCATTATCAGGAATTATAAAATATATATATATATATTTTTTTTTTTTTGGTCTCTTTCTCTCCCACTTTTTGTTTTCTTTCCACTTCAGTTAACTTCAATAAGTAGATAATTTCTGTGCTGTTTGGTCTACTCCCTAAAACTGGCAATTAACTCTTTGTATGAAAAAAGAGAACTCTTTAGAAAATAGTCACATGTTTGTGCCTTTAAACACTAGTTGTCAGGATAAATCATGCTCTGTTTTTTTTCCCCTTGTGTTTTGTAAACAGGATATGTTTTACTTTCACTGCTGAAAAGCAATTTGAGTCAGGATGGATACCAAAGACACATCTCCTTTCACTCTTTCAGAATTCCATTGTGTGTGTTTTTTATCAATCCCAAATTCATTTAATTTCCCTTAACTGAGCTGACTGTACCATGTACTTCCTCTTGAAGAAAATTCTGCTGCTAGAAAGATGGTAGTCAAAGAGCTAATCGCTGGGGATATGACAAACTTCTCATGCCTCATATCAAGCTTTTGCATGCATCAGATGTGCACACATTTTAATTCACATGTTTCCCAGTCCATGCTCCTCTTAGGAAAGAGGAAAGCAGAGAGGCTGGTGAGAAAGGGAAACAGCAATTGAAAAAAAATGAGGTGAAAAGGCAGTTGGGAATAAGCCAGAGTGAACGTGAAATATGGGACAGAAATGGGGAGAGGGAAAACAAAAAGGAAAAATAGATGAGGCATCAACAGACTATAAGCAATATAAACACAGAAAGTTAGGGACCTATGGCAACCTACACATAAGGAAACAGATTTTTTTAGTTGCCCATGGATATATTTCTTGTTCTCCTATAGCATGAGGAGGCAGAGGCTCAGTCTGAGAACCATCTGAATGTCTCCTGACTTCTCTGCTGAGCTTCCTTTGGGATTTACCACTTAGGTAATGCTCTCAGCCTTTTCACCTCTTGACCTGTAACTGTCTGTAATTGGTGTAGTTGGGTCTTTGGTATGGCTGATCTTCTGTCCAGTATCGTCTTCTGGGGAGTTTGGAGGCTGTTGGTGCTGGAGCAGTAGAAGGACACGAGGCTGGAGTATGCATTCTTTGGAGTCACCCATACTTGCCACTTGTCACAGGCTTTGCAGTAAGTGTAGTAGCTTTGTCGGTGGTTTGTGTCCAGCCTTTCACTCTCCTGTGCCTATCTGCTTCTTCCTGCTCTGGGAGAACTGAAAAACTTGGTGCTGTTTAGACATCTGCCCCAGCCCATTTGAGGTATATTCTAGTCAAAGCTTTCACTTTGCTTGCCTGTTTTTTGCCCTTCTACCTTGTCTTCTCCTCTTTCTGCCTTTGCTCTGTCTTCTGCACTTCATTAAGATGCTAACACAAGTCCTCCTACTAAAGCCTTACTTTTTCCCTCCAATGACTTTAATTTTCTAAGCTAAAGTTCTCTATCTACTAAAAAGGAATAGGAACATGGGACTTCACAGAGTGGGAAACTGAAGGAATGGCTGCAGGTAAAAGAGGGACTAAAATGTGGTACAGTGAGAAACCTCATAGAATCACAGAATCATAGAATCAGAATATGCTGAGTTGGAAGGGATCCATAAGGATCATTGAGTCCAACCCCTGGCCATGCACAGGACACCCCAAGAGTCACACCATGTGCCTGAGAGCACTGTCCAAACACTTCTTGAACTCTGTCAGGCTTGGTGCTGTGACCACTTCTCTGGGGTGCCTGTTCCCAGGCTGGTGCCCAGCCAACCTCTGGGTGAAGAACTTTTTGTTGATGTCCAATATAAACCTTCCCTGACACAGCTTCATGCCATTTCCTTGAGTCCTGTCACTGGTCATGACAGTGAAGAGATCTGTACCTGCCGCTCTGCTTCCCTAAGTGAGGGTGTTGAAGACCACAATGAGGTCTCTCTGTGCCACTTCTAAAACCTTGGGGAATGGAAAGAACCTGCTCCTCACTGGTTCCTTTATTCCACTCACCATCATGGTTAAACTTCTCTAACCTATGCTAATTCTGTTCAAGCTGTTCTGTGTAGGTCTGTGTTGCTGTATGTTGTAGACATAACTACGGTATCAATCTCTCACTTGTGTATAATCCTGAGTGTGGAAGAGATTTGACTCCTCAGAAAATCAAGAACAGATAGAACTGAGCAGTACTGTAAGCATACACGTGCTCTTTATTTAGTATTTCTGACCTACAAAACTGAAAATTCAGTAGAAACCAGTGAGCTTTCACTTGGGACTGCCATGCTGGACAGAAGGGAGACAGAGGTGAAGTACCTTCAGCAAGGCTGGATCTCATCTCCCATGGCAAGAGCTGCAGGCAGAACCCAGTTCATCTGGGGCCATCATCCAGACCACAGCTTTTCCTAATGACATGCAGCAAATAGTAAAAACAGTCTCTTATCGTCAAATGCACCTGAAACGGAAATCAGATTTGGCAAGGCCAGCCTGGTTATTTTGTGCCTGCCAATGGTTCAGACAAGAACATGAGCTGTTGATATCACTGATACAAGATTCAAAGGCAGAGAGATTCCTGAAGAACAGAGCTAGTAAAGAACGAGAGTATGTTTTACTTGATGGCCAAAGGTTTACACCTTAATAGCAGGTTGTGATTCAGTTCTGTGCACAGGCGAAGGTGAACACAAGGCAAGCACTGTGGAAAATATAAATCGTTTCCAGGGAAGTTTGTGTACAACCTCCAGCATACTTTGGTGAAATATACATGAGATAGCTAGATAATAATAATGATAATAATAATAATAATAAAAATAAAATTAATTTTGATTTTCAAAGTCATTGGAAAGTCATGCACATATGCAAAAACATGCACACAGAGGAATAATAAGTGTCAGAGGTGGAGGGATAAACAGAAAAGCACTTTGCCTGCTCAGCTATGCCAGGTTCTGATCACAGGCAGCAAATTTTAGTTTGAGATCATCTGATAAGTCTTGCTTACAGATAAAATTTTTTCACACTACCATATTTGGTTCTGGCTGGAAGCAAGGAGAAAAATGGAAAAGGTGAAAGACGTTTTCCATTCCCAGATTTCTAAAGCTTTCTAAAATTATTTCAGGTTGAGCAGTCAGAGTTTTAGACAAAGGTTTTAGTCGTATTTAATACAAGAATTTCATTGTGGTTCTAAAATCAGTTTAATTCGGTCCTATGTCACTCCTGGCACATTTGAAGACATACTGTTCATTTCAAGCTGGGACAGCTCCCTGAAAAAACTAGATTTAGTTGTAAACTTCCTCAGGTTACTTATGTCTTAAGGCAGGTACATCTAACAGCCTTGATGGATTATACCAAACATCTCCCGCTCATAGGGAGGAGCATGGGAGAAGTGTCACCAGCAAGGGCAGAAACTAAGCAATTAAGGAAACCACCATGTGGCTGTCAGTCACAGTGGCCACAGAAACTCTTACACATCCAGATTTAGGCTGGTTACAAATTGCTATCAGTCTGCTGTGAGTTCGGAGGGTGAGGTCCTGGGTCCAAGTTAGGGTGGGTTGGTGGTGGAGACATTTTTCTGGGTAGAATAGATTTTTGTGTGCAGTGTTGCCTTAAAACTTGTCTTCTTATACGAGACATCCCAAAAGTGCTGTTGAGCAGATATTACAGGGATGTGGAAGTTGGGTTTGGAAATTTACTTCCCTTCTGCTGCCCTCCATGCACTTGGACTCAGATACCAGCCTGTTTGCCTCCACACTGCTTGGAAATGGACCTGACACGTTTTCTTTCCTGATCAAGGACAGAAAGCCCAAAACTACACCCCCCGCACCCCGCCATGAGAAGGTGACAGTGTGAGAATGGCTGCCGGAAAAAAAGTCACAGTCACAGGAAATTACCTTAATAGAGTGAAAATGAAGAAACGACCGACAATGTAGTCTGTCTCCAGGATACAAGCAGTATTTTTACGCCTTGCCAATTATTTTGTTTGCATCAATTTTGGTTTATTTTTATTAAGTTTCATGTTTCTTTTTTATTTTAAGAGGTGGTATAATGAAGAGAAAAAAAGGATGAAAGCTCAGAAAATATTTAATTTTTGTTTTAATAAGGAAATAATTATACTTTTAATTCCGTGAACAGGAAAAGAACCAACCAATTGGGGTTTTCCATCTTTTTCATGTTATTTTATGCCTGTAAAAAGGTTGAGAACTCTATTTAAGTGGATTATCTTGCTACTGAAAGGAAAGTGGGAAATGAGTTAGAGAGGTAGGGTTAATTTCTTTCGCGACTATCTAAATGTGTGCATACATATATTTGCTGTGTGCTATTTGAGAAATGCACTTATTTAGCTTTGCAAGGTCACCTTAACCTTAAGAATTAATGGAACAGACCATTAGCTACAAGAGGATATAGAAGCAAAGCCCCCAACAAATTGTGCACAGATTATGCAAGCTTATTCCTCGCTGCCTACCAGGGCCCCATTTATAGCTTGGAAAGGAATGCAGGGGAGGACTTGCCTCAGTTAGTTATGGGTATCCACAGCACAGGTGTCTGTGTCCTAGATTTACCCCCGCTAGACATCTGCATGCCATTATTGTTAATGGATACTGAGGAGAGTGCTTCAGCAGATAAAACATAGGTGTTTATTTTAGGATGAGATGAACTGCACCCTAAACAGCATTAGTTATATTGATTAGAGCTTTACTGACTTACAAGGGAAGCTTAGAATGGCTTCCCCAGATGCAAATTTCTACAGCTCATGTCTCTGTATTTACTTGGGCAAATCCCACTGTCCATACTGTAATTAATCCTTCTGCTAGTCCAAAATGGTCAGTGAAGTGCAAGATGTAGTGATTTCTCTGTTGGTCCATTCATCAGTTCCCAGATAGTGACCAATTTTTTGTTCTACTCACTCTCCACTGATATCAGACCACTTCTGACCTGAAGAAAAACAATTTTCTTTGAAGATAAGGGTGTGACTTCATTGCCACTGGGTGAAGCAAGAAAGGTCTCAGTGATAAAAGCAGTGGATTATATCCCTCAAGAGTATTTACTAGGTTGTACACGATCTGTTGAGCAGGAGGGATAGATCTGATGCATGAACATCCCAAATGTTTCACCCAGGTGATAACTATCTAATACAACTGCTGTATTTCAAAGTTCTTCATCCTCTGCATCACAGCAGCAAGGATTTGCAGAGTTTGATCTTCTGAACTTGCAGCTTTCCTGATTTTCAGGTTTGTTAGGCAGAGAGCTGCATTTATTAACATGTTTATCACTTTCCAGATATGTAGGTGAGAGTAATTGTGCGACAGAGAAGAGTCATTTCAGAAATACAGGGGAAGAGTAACATCAGTTATGCTGTGGAGACTAGCTGGGAAAGCCAAAGAGAGGAATTCCCTCAGATCCGTGCTTGTCCTGGAGATGAAAGACAGCATCTTTCAAAGGAAGATGAAGCTATCATCTCGCTTCTTCAGAAAGCTTTCCTCTTCCTCAGAGGAGGAGATTTTCCCTGGAGCTGTTGAGTGGCTGGCCAGCACATTTCCCTCTGCTCCTGCGGCAGGCCAAGTCTTGGTGCAGTGACTCTTCATCCTCTGCTGCCCTGCAAGGCAGCCGAATGTTGGGAACAGTCACGCTTTTAAAAATCAGAAACAACTAAACATTTCCAGTAGAAACTTCACCTCACATAGCAAGTTCAAACCTAGCAAAAGGTACTGTGCTTTGCAGGTAATTTACACAGGCTATGGAGCTGCAGCAGTCTGCAGGTCACCAGTGTGAAACCACGTGAATTTGAGCGTGCTCTCTCAAGTGCCTGGCCAGAGGAACTGCAGAGATTGTGACCACTCACACCTAGAAGGCTGTTTAGTGACACAAGTGACAATGATTGCACTTCCAGTGATGAAGGTTAGAAACTCAATAGGAGATGTATTTGATTTTTTTTTTTTTTTTTTAGTATAAGGATTTTCCATTTGTGAAAGCTGATTTTATGAAAGCTTCAGGGTCTGTAGAAATGTGCCCCATTTGATGAAATTTCACTCAGAAAACACATCAACACTTCCAGGAGGTTGAAATGTTTCATTTAGGCTTTTTTATAACGTCTTGCTTGGATTCCTATTTTCTATTTGGAACTACAGTATAATGTAACATTAAAGTTAAGATACATATAAAACATTCTGAATTACCTAAAATGATCAATTTTTTACTGAGACTTTCTAGGTTTGTTTTGTTTTGTTTTTCCTTAACGAAGAAAAAAAATGAAATTGCAGAACTTTCTTTGGCATAGACTCAAAATTTTGTTCAGCCTATTAAATCACTGGATTAGACTTGTATACAGATAATATTTTTTATACTTCCACCTTCCATGAAAAAATTGCCAACTCCAAGTGGCAGAGATTCACAATTGCCTTGTGAAATGGAAAAGATCATGGGAGATGCAAGGATGTAGGAAGTCAAGTCTGTGTAATTTCCCACTGGGTATGGTATTTGGAAATCTCCCTTTGAGGTAGTATAATTGACTTCTGCGTCTTCTGTACCTTGGAGAGTCAGAGATTCTAAATATATTTTTTTAACAGCATGTCTCTGGGGCCCTATCTTGCTCTCTTATTTCTCCTACTCTCTCTCTCTTCTTTTTTTAAATTATAGATATCATGTTCCAGGTGCTATAGGTGAAACTACATTTCAAGAGATCTTGTGTCATTTTTCCCTGTAATAATATTTTCTTCTAATAATCTATGAGTCTAAGAATTTTGAGAAAAAAAAAGTTTGCCTTTAATTTTCTCTCAAGAATATTACTGCACTTAAAAATTCTTGATGTCCTAAATCTCCAGGCTTTTGGAGAAGCTCTTCAGAAGACTCCATACTTTGCTCTCCATATTATCACAGCCCTCTCCAGACCAGTTTCCTTGCTGCTGCTGGGTTTCGCTTCTGTTCAGTGAAGATTTCTCCAGATGGGTAAGATGTGATTATATGGCAGTGTTCCAGATCCATGATCCCAGTTGAATGGAAGGATCTTGAGTGCAGGGTTGGTGAGGATATGTGCAGAGCAACAGACTGGCTGTGGCTGCTGAAGGAGAAGTGGAGTGGGGAACAAGCTGTCTGCACTAGAGAGACAGAGAAAGAGGCAGAGGATGGAATAGCAAGAGAATCAGGGGAAGGGAAGGGAAGGGAGGGGAGGGGAGGGGGGGAGGGGGGGGGGGGGGGGAGGAGAAGGGGAGGGAGGGAGCGGGAAGGGAAAGGGAGGGGAGAGGGGAGGAGGGGGAGAGAGGAGAGAGGGAGAGAAAGGGGGGGAGGAGAAGGGGAGGGAGGGAGCGGGAAGGGAAAGGGAGGGGAGAGGGGAGGAGGGGGAGAGAGGAGAGAGGGAGAGAAAGGGGGGGAGGAGAAGGGAAGAGGGAGGAGCGAGAGAGGAGCAGGGAAGAGAAGAGAAGGGAAGGGAAGGGAGAAAAGAACAGACTTGGAGATACAGAGGAAAGATAAGGGTCATTCACAGAGGAAAACGAGAGTAAACAGGAAGACTAATAGCAGAAGAAAGAGCAAATGAGAACAATACACTTCCATGAGTCCCAAAGGCTTGGTTTGTTTTCCAAGTGGTGTCTGAAGCAGCATAAATTTCTCAGTTCATGCACCTCTCCGAGCAGTATACAGGAACAGAATAGAGAAGCATCCATAGTGTAGAGCCTCTCATACATCAGAGACTCTCCAGGCCCTCACCTTTCTCCTACCTTCCTCTGCACTTTCTAAAATGCCTGTCTCTCCTTCCCCTTCACCTGAGTTGCAGTTTGCTGCAAGACACTGAGGATCACAAGTGGCTCAGTCATTGCTCTGAACACTTCCCTGCAACTGCTGTGCCTTCCTGTCCAGGTTGTTTCTGCAAGGCATCCACCTGGGCTGTGGCACAGATTGTTGCTCATCTTGACAACTTTTTTACCTTCGAAAATTTGGCCTTTGTATGATGTGGTGTGTGCTTCCACAGCCACAGCCCAGGACTCGTGGCCTTGTTTTGTCCTAACAAGTATATTGTTCCCTTTTACATCCACTGATGAGATCCAGCTTTAAGATCTGTGAACCCAAAGACCATCCTGTGAAAAAATCTGGTGGCTGACCTTCATGGTGGGACAAATGTTTCTGCCAGAATCCTACCAGAGAAGGTTAAAAATACCTGTGCCATGCTAAGGAATATGCTCAGATCAGTAAGTGAAGCTCAGGTGAGATACAGGGGGATTTCTTGCGTGCACAGAGGCAGTAAGAATCATGGGGCTGATATTAATTGAAGGTTTTCAGAAAGCCTAACCACTGAGAAGCATTTCCTAAAGGAGAATCATCCTCCAGGGGGAGATGAATCCTGTATGCCTGAGAGACTGATTTCTGGCATTAAAGCAGCACAATTAATAATGAGATCTTCGTCTAGGAAACAGAGTGAAATTTGGGAAAGTCTGGTGCAATATTTGTCCTTATGCTTTTTTGTTTCCTACACAGAAAAAGTAACATGGGTAAAAGGGTATATAGCAGTAGGTGGATGTATAGCAAACAACTAAACAAAAAGGCAAAGAAAGTGAAAGCACAAAAGTTGACTGGAACAGGAGTGAAACTAGTGATAGTATTTGGGGAACACTTGTACAGCGTTTAGCTAGAAAAATGGGCAAGATTAAACTGAAACTGCCAAGGTGCATTAACATTAGTCCAAGGAACATGAGAAACACCTGTGTTATGAACTGGTTATTACAAAAACATGTTAGAGTGACAGTCATAACCAGAACATAGGTATTGAAGGGTTTATGGTTTTCAGGAAAGACAGAAACTAAGATAAAGTTGGCTAGGATTATGCCCACTAAGGGTGTGATGGGTAGATAAATAGTAGCAAAACTGAAGGTGTATTGGCTGGGGTTAAAATCACATCGGGAAGGAACTGAAAAAATACTACCCCTGGATGACTGCTCTAGCCCATGGGATCATGAAGCACTTCAACAAGTAAGAAAGAGAAATATAACTGGGAATTGAGTCAGTTTAGAAGGCTGTATTTTCCAAAATGTAGATTGTAAAATAAGTGCTATTAATAAAAGTAGGGCCTGGTTATTCTTGAATGTGATAGCTAAAAGACTTCATCACCAAATAATCACTGAGCCTCATCAAAAGTGCTGCTATTGTAGCCTTGATTTCGGTTAGCAGAGAGAATTTTACAGGAGAGCTTTATGTGGGACCTAACAATAGATTGATCATGAGTTGGATAGCAACATGGTAAATAACAGGCAATTTGATTTTGTCAGGAACAAATTGTATAAAGGCAACCTGATTTCCTACTCTGACAGGTAACAAGCCTTGCAGATAGCGACAAAGCACCTTGACTTGTTAGGTTTTGACACTGTCTCATGTGAGACTTCCATTAGCAGGCTAGAGCAACGCAGCCCGGATAAAATTACTATGATATGGATTCCAAACTGTTTGGAACACTGCACTTGTAAAACAGTTATCAGTGATTCACTGGGTGACTAGAAGGATGCATGAAGGTGGTCACCATGGTCACTGATGATTTAGGTTATGGAATAAGGCATGAGCTTAATAAATGATAGAATAAATACCCTGTTGAAAATCATATACATTGTAGAGGGAACAGGATTCAAATTCAAAATTATCTATATGGATTGGAGAAATAATCTGGGAAAAAAAAAAGATATGCAAACCAATGAAGATGAGTACAAGGTGGTGAGGAGCAATCAATAGTACCAGCACAAAATGGGAGCAGCTGGGAATAGTTCTGCTGAGAAGGATATAGAGGGTTTCAGTGGATCCCAAACTGCCTGTGAGTCAGTAATAGTAAATCACCTGTTGCAAAGAAAGCAAACGCATGCTGGGATGTATAAACAGGAGCATCATGTGCAAGATATGTGAAATAATCCTTTAGCCTCAACTGTATCAAGTTTTGGATGCTACATTTTAAGAAAGATGCAGGTTTCCTGGATTTGGTCCAGAAAAAACCAAGAATGCTCAGAGATTTAGGAACCACAAAGAGTGAGGAAAGATTGAAAGACCTAGGAGCTGCTTAGGCTGGGAAGAGAGGTCTCAAAGGGTTTATGAGGAAGGAGGAAGCTGCCATGAAAACAATAACCTTTTCTTTGCATCCATGGTAGGGAGGACAAGCAATAATCATCTTAAATTGCAGGAAAAGAGATTCAGATGAGACATTGGGGAACACTTTTTGAGGTGAGGGGGAAGTAATACAAGGAACAAATTGCTTGGGGAGGTTATGAAGTCTGCCAATGGAGGTTTAAAAGAGCAGGCTAAACACATGCCTGTCAGGAGTGATGGAGGTCTGGACAGCTGATCATTGCTTGGGGCAGAGATGGACTATGTGAGCTCTCAAGGTCCCCTCAAGTCCTACAGCTATATGTTTTAGTTCAAACTGAGTGGCCAGATAAATAAGAATTAATCTTGAAGGTGAGTTCCCTTTTATTTCCAACGAGCAAATTTTTTTGCATCAAAGAAATCAGTAAGTCAGCTGGACTTGGGAACTTAGAGACTTTAAAGAAGGAAGAGCAGCATAATACATTTAAGTGGGTACTGCAAAATAATTTGTAATTTGCATCCTAGGAAAAGAGAGTAGACTTGGAGGAGATGAATGAGCAACTATTTTTAAAACTTTAAAAATGTCTCAGCCGAAAGCAGAGAACCTAGAAGGAACAGAGGAGGGCAGAAGCAGCACATTGTCTACAGTATTAACAAATTTCTGAATGCTGCCATCCCTAAATACAAAGATCAAAGGAATCATTTGTGGTGGCAGTACAGAGCAGATGTGAGGTGAGTGAAGACAAGAGGAGCTGTGAGGACGCAAAGGAGCTGTGAGTATTTTAAGAGAACTGTAATCAGAGAAAAGGAGCCTTCCTCTCCCCCTCAAACATTCAATACTGTCAATCACTCAATCACTCTCACCTCAAAATGCAGATCTGGGTCTACTTCCCCACACCTCCAAAGGAGCTACAAAAGTGCCCTGTATCTACTCTGAACACAAAGCAGATACCCATCTGTGCCTCCTGGGCCACTGCTTGTGGTGACAAGTGTGAAAGGGGGATTCCTGCCTTTGGGAGAGGAAGCAAAGGATCGAAGAATCAGGACTGGGAGAGGAATCTGAGAGAAAGGTCTAACTTCCTTCTCTGACTGCCATCCAGAGGAGCAGAGGGTAGGGGCAGCAGTTCCCACTGTTTAGGGGACATATTCCTGCAGCAGTAGCAGCCGCCCTGCCCCTGTTCCTGTTGGCAATCACAGCAAGGCCGGCTCTGGAGAGCTTGGCATAAGCCAAGAAAGCCATAGGTCTGTGCACTTTTTATTACCCCCCAGCAGTCTGCTGCACTTGATAACCACCTAGTCCACCTGCACATCAAGGCAGCCTCGGAAAGGGGATTAAGTAACAAAGAAAGGTATGTCTTGGGAGGTCAGAAAGTGCAGGGATGAACGGAGAATTGCTAGAAGTCAAACTGAGTTAGTTCCTACAAAGGAAATGAAAAAACACAAGGATCCTTAACACTGTAAATGAAAAAAAAAGAAGCGGAGCCTCTGCATGTAGTGAGAAAAATTTGCACAGTTCTAAACTGGAGGGCTACTTTGTCCCTAAGAGCAGGAATATAGAGTGTGGGTGCAGAGTCAGGTGGACTAATGGGAATAAGTGTATCGAAAGGGCAATGATTGCATGCAAGATGGAAGCAATTCAGAGAGCTTACTGTGCTCAAACCAGGGAGGTCAGGAAACCACCCTCCCCAGATACGAAAAAAATAGGTCCATGAAATTGCAGGTCTGGTAGATGGGATTTTTAATAAATCTGTCCAATCACTGGGGGTTCCTCTGCCTGGATAATAGCAAATGTGGTACCCATATTTAAGAAAGTGAGGGAGAGCAATCTAGGCAGCTGTGGACTTGTTATTTTGGCCTCAAGGGCATAGATGGATTCAGAGCAAATTATGTCAGAAAGAATAATTGAAGACATGGAATAGAAAATGGGATATAGTGCAATATGCCATTATCAAAAAGAGATTGTGCCAGACTAACTCGATATCTGTCTTTGATAAGGTAACTGATGTTCTAGACAAGGGAAAAGTAGTAGATCTTCTCTATCTGTACTTCATTAAAATTTGGTATGGTGCCACCTGGGAAATTATTAGTTAAATGAGAGAAGATGAGGATTAGTACAAGAACTGTGGGGTGAGTAAGGAGTGGATGTAAGAGGGGAAGGAGGCAGCTGTGCTGGAAGGAGGTTTCTAGGCAAGGTCTTAAGATCTGGTCTTGGGAAAATTGTTTTCAGTGATAACTTTTGCCCTAAAATTAGGAGTGGATTAACAAGCAGCATCATCAATGCTTGGGATCACCATAATATCACACAAAGTTTTGTGGAGATTAGGCTAACGGGAATGTGAGTGTGGTGGGTTTGTG
>WBMZ01020929.1:0-10679 GCA_013400975.1 Atrichornis clamosus | reverse complement strand
CACTGCACATGATGCAGGATGATACAACTTATGCTGAGTCTTTCAAGAGACAGTGTCAAATCTGCCCCTCTCACGGGAAGTACCTGAGCGTTCCCACCTAGCCCAAACATATATTAGTTCATTGAATCTTCTGTTGTGTGTGGAGGACCATCACCACCAAGAAGACCAGATGGAGAGGACCGACAGGATGCCACTGGGACCCACAGAGGGGTGGTATGTTCCTGTCTCTGTCATTCTTTCCCCCCCACACACACCCCTTTTCCTACTTCTTTCTCTTTCTTTTTTTTTTCTCTCTCTCTCTCTTTTACTGCTAAACAAAATATATCCATTTTTTCGTAGCAATATATAATTCTATTTGAGTTTTAATCTTGTTACCGGGTAATTTTCAAATCCAAGTTATTTTACACAATTCACAGACAACTTTCTCTAAACAGATTGTAATAGTGGCATGCCAGAGCAAACCTCTACTTCTTTTGCTAACTCAATCACCTTGCCATCCATCCCCGGAAAGTCACCCCCTCCTTCTCCCAGTGTCTTTCAGATGAAAAAATGGGAAGAAATTCACTGAGAAACCTAAACCCACAACATGTACATTGCCTCTTTATAGGCAACATTTCTCCTACCTGTTCAGCATTATCTCCCTATATTGGCTTTATACCAAGACTATTATCATTTGCACATCATTCAAAGGTATTTGATTGATTGCCTCTAGGGTCCCTCTTAGGAGATGAAGAATTTCATTATTCTGTCCCTACCCGATAATTATCATTGGTTACTTTATAATTGTTTTTCCTCATGCCCATTATCAATGTTTAGTCTGTAACCAAGTTTCCTCATTATAACCCTCTCACATGAATTTTTCTCTTCCTGTTGGTTACTTCCCAGATATATTTACACCAGTCACATCCCTTTTCCATACACTTGCCAGACTAAATAACCCAAGTTCCTCTCATTTCCCATCTCTTCCTTCACCTGATCATTGCAACAGCCCATCTCTGTCAGTCCCCATTTTGCTTCTTTCTTGTTTGTAGTTCCACTATATCCACAAGACTATAGAGATTCAAAAGTCACATGAATACACAACCTGAATACATTGCACTAGTATGCTTATGAAGATGGATTAGGTGAAGGAAATAGAATTTATTTATTTCAAAAGAAATGCTTCTTCTCCACAGATGTTGAAGAGAGAGAAAGGAAAACAGAATCTCATTTCTTTTCGTATTCCCAGAGCTGAAACTAATGTCAAAATTCAAAGTAACTTGTCAATGTCTAAGACACTGCTGAGGTGGGACCTCAGTTCAGTGTGAGACTGCAGAGTTAGGGGATGTCAAGGGTATTCACATCCTAGTTTTTTGTTCTCTGAAGTGGTCCTATCAATACATAGCAGTTTGCACTCAGGAGTGCTTTTTGTTGCAATCCAAAGAGCAGGATTTTTATTCTAATTCTGCAGTGAAATTAAAGCATACCGTCAGGTCTCCATTCTAAACCATGCATCAGACTGATGCAGTAGGTATGAAAGCTTTGTTACCCTACCTACTTACATTCAAAAAGATTTTGAGTGTCTTCAACAGGGTCAAATTAATACTCATGTAGAAACATTTTTTATGTCATATTTCCTGGCTGGAATGCTTACTTCAGTGACACCAAACTTTCTGTTCTCTACCCTAGATTTTATGTAGTTTAGGTTTAGTTCCTTAAATTTGTCCAGCACAAAGTGGCCATACCACTGTTGAACCTCATGGGGCTAGGGCACCTCATTATAAATGTCACAGGTGATCCAGCAGCAAGCACTCCTTCCTGCCAGGTCTTGCCATGCTTTTTGAGAAGGGAAAAGCCACAAGTGGCACCAATCCTCTTTTAACAGGGAAGCTGGACTAGGTAACCTCCAGAGCTGCCTTTCAACAAGAACTTGTACCTTTAAATGAATCACTTTCCTCCCTTCACAATACAGCTGTGCCTCTCTGTTATAAGGCCAGTACTCATTCAAGTAAAGAGAAAAATAACTGCAGTACAGCTCTGCAGCCCTTATAAGTGTGTGTTTCTCCAGCATGCCCAAGCCCATGCAGGTACAAGGCTGAATGGACAACTGACAGAATTGTATAAGACAAGGTGCAACGAGCACTCCCAACCTGGCCTGGACTTTGCCTTGCAGTTTTCCAGAAGCATAATGATGATTTGATGCAAGGTAAAGGCATACCAGGGCCATTCTGATAACTTAATAGTAGACAGTGGGCCGGGACCTGGCTCTTCTTAGAATAAATGCAGCCATTGAGTCTAGTTCCTTCAGTAAATCTGAATAAGTTTGTGCTAAGCTCCAAGTATACCTTCTTCTGCACCCTGGGGCCAGAGTTTACACTGCATAGAAATGAGAGTGTAACATGTTTTGGGTGTTTTCCATTGAGCTTCACCGGCCAAGTTTGTTTTCCAACCAAGCTGGAGGTATTGCTGTACAGTCTCCAGCGCAACTACAATACTTTTCTGTTCTTTCCCTGTCTAAGTGTGTTGCTTCCTGTGATATTTTCCATAACATCTTCAGCTTGTCTTTAGCCTTGTGGGAAAAAGAAGCAAATCATCTCTCTGAACTGAGACAGAAGGCTGAAAGCATTGCAGTGAAACACATCTCTGAGCAAAGGCTGTTCAACAAAAACATATTGGAATTTGGTTCCAGGAACACAAAAAAAGAAATCTCCTCCTCTGGCTCCTTTTCTTCTGACCTTTCATTCTCTTGGGGGAAAAGAAAAACAAATAACCAAACCATCCCCTAACTAACACTGTCATTTCTGTGGAAAAAAAGAACATATTTGGGTCCAAGACATAAGGATATGATTTCACCCAAAGATCTGCACATCTGGGAAATAAAAATTACAAATTACATTAGTGAATGTAATGGAAATGAACATACAATAAATGTTACTTTTTAGAGACATGCAAACTCTAACACTTGAATCCTTGTAGCTGAGTATCATCTGGTGTTAATTATCAAAACTCTACCAGTTCCAGTGGAGATCTGCCCACTCACAGCAGTTGGCACACCAGTCCTCAGCCACTGAACCTCTACACAATGCAGCTTCAACATTAGATACAGCATTATATAAACTGGCACGTGCCAGCCTGACCATGGCTTTGAAGTGGTACACTCTTGGCTCTTCGCTGGTCTAAACAGTCCTGCTGGGGAAAGCAGCAAGAAAGGCAGAAGGGACATTATCACCTAGTGACCTATATACAAATAGTATAGTGGACATAATTATAAGATGTAATTTCTCATAGCAAGATACCAACTTTTGGAGATCAACTTGCCACACTACTCACACAGTACTTATGAGAAACACAGCACTATCACCAGTGTGCTAAAACCCATGCAATGATCCCCTTTTCCCAAAGTCAGGAAAGACTTTCAACCAGGAAGTTTTGGAATGGGTCATGAATTTTGCTGCCATTAATCTTGGCTCAAAAAAATGGTCTTGGTGCTTGAAATGCAAAGAAAAAATGCATTCTGACAGTGGTGGTGAGCTGTTTCTATGCATTAGACAATTTTTGTGCATTATGTAAGTAATTACTGAGTAATATTACGCAGAAAGATGAACTTAGAGAAGGCAAGACTCAGGGCCATTGCCTGTCAGGGTAATCACCATTGGTGCTGTGCAATGAACCAGCCAGTTTGCAGGCTTAACAGCACAAGTCCAAATGCACAGCTCTTACAAGGGCAGATCTGCACTTGTTCTGTACTATAATGCCAAATTCATCTGACTAATGAGAACCACCAAGCATGACCTCTAGAATTACTTACAAGACTCAACAGTCCTTCATTTACCTTCAATCAGAGATAAGAGAATTTATTTCACAGATATCATCATCATAAAAATTCAGAAATGGAAGGCAAATACATTTTGAATTAAATTCATAGGAGGTACCCCAACAGATATTTAAACATCTCCTTTGTAAGATTTAAATAAATATATAAAACATTTTTATTTTAAAAAATCTAGATAAAAGGCAAAATCTTGGAAATTCACCAGCAAACAATCTTCTCTCAATGTTTGTCCTGCTAGAAGACTTCAGAAATCTGCAGCCATAGAATGGCCACAATTATTCTATCACAGTGAACAGGGAAGCTGCTCAAAATCTGTTACAGAAACAACTGACACTCAAAATCATTTCTTATAAGCCTAGAAAGATGCAACTTGTTCAGGCAGGATGTGACTAGACCAAATTAATAATTTTAGCTTGTATTCAAGCAGCAAGATTTATGAGAGACTGACATACTGCAACTTTTATTGCAACCTGTACAATACAGATTTAGAGAAAACAGTCTTCAAGGTTAACCTTTTTCTTTCTACATGTGATTCACAGAATTAGGTTTTACTTAACCCTATCAAAGGATTATGTGCTGCAAACTCAGGTTTTCACCCAAGGTATCTAAGGGAAATCACTAGTCTCATCGCACAAAGCCGTGGCATATGGTTGTGTGCCATATACAGTCATTGTTGCTTCCAAATTGCATGACTTGATATACACACAGAAGTCAGCACTAATCCTGAAGAGAAAATCCACCTAACTTCTTAGTAATTAGCTCTCATGTTATAGAACTTATTCTGAAACAAAAGCACTGAATTGTTAACTCCCAGGTACAGAAGTAATTATACAGTTGATTGAATTTGTGCTTCAAAACATCTGGGACTGTTTGAGTTTTGGGTTTTTTTGTTTGTTTGTGTAGGGGTTTTTTCCCTCCTTTGATCTGGCTGTATATTCCTTTGCCAAATTATTTTCTCTCTGAATAAAGTTCCATCCATTTTAGTTTACAATCATGATCGCGGCTTTAGCCATTTAAATATCATCTGCAATTTTCATTTGACAAGACCATCAGTTCTAAATATGCTCTTGAATCATTGTTCCACATCCTCACATCTTCTGCTGATATCACTAAAAATTGTATTGTTTTTGCACAGAAACAGTTTGTATGTTCTCCTGAATAGGAACTCAGCAATATTAATATTGCTTACTTCTTAATATTGTTCTTCTGAAACACTGGAAAAGTTTCTTTCACAGCTGTAGATTTGCAGTCTGCTCTGTGTGGTGGCTGCCTATATCTAATGAGGTAGGGCCTGAAGACATCCACAGAATGCTAATATTTTCACCCAAGCAGCAAAAAAAAAATTAGAGAACTTTCTTTCATTGATTATATTAACAAACTCCACTCTCCAGCGCAAGAGTTATCTGTCCTCTTACACCCTGAATAGGATCTCCATGATGTACTTGCATTTTAGAATATGGGTTGTGAGGCTGAAAGTCAGGGCAGAAAAGTCAAATGTTGCATATGAATAGGCTCAGTGAAACTTGTTTGGAGTAAAAGTAGAGAGCTAAGCTGTTTGAATGAATTGAGAATTGGGCACTGATGGCTTACTTTTCCTCCCAAGTAACTATTCTGTTTGAATGAACTGGGAACTGAGCACTGATGGCTTGCTTTTCCTCCCAAGTAGCTATTTCTACTCCATTTTCCTAGCCATCAGAGGCCCAATGCTACCATGGTTTTGAGGAGTGCTTAAGCTGCTCACCAGCATAGTGAAGCACAAAAGCCACATGTTGGTCATCTCTAGTTCTTAACACTCAATGGAATACTCTAGATCTGAGTAACCAAGTGCGGCGATTGGGGCATGGACTTCATGGGGTACACACAAAGCCCATTTTATTTCTGACATACAGAGTTTATATACTCGTACAAACACGAGGCCTTTCACAATCCCCTTTGTCCCCACATAGGTAAAACATATGCAAACTCGCAGACTCGAAGTCCTGATCTAATCAACACAGTTAATCTCGGTGTTTACCCAAGTCTCCATCTTATCTTATTTCCCCAGAGGAGCTGTCTGTCAGCTTCTTCCAGGGTTTAATTTTTACCAGGGCTAGGAGATCACTGCTGCTATCTGCGTTCTGAACCCCCACAACAAAGGGTTGATATTAAAAAAGAATTACATGAAAAAAATTTAAATGAAAGCTTGCTTTCATCACAAGTATGAAAATGTGGGGTTTAGTCTCTACCTTTCTAGAGAGAAAGTTTAGTAATGAAAATAAGTTTCATGTTTTTACCTTGAAATTCCTCTTAAGAAAGGATTGTAATGGAAAATGAGAACCATTTTTCTATTAGTTGAAAAAAATCCATAAGACTGAAAAATATTTTTAATCTTAAAATATACATGAAAATAAAACTGGTGGATGGATATTGTTTACTTTAAAAGCAATTTCTTTTCAAGGAATACTTTCTGGAACTAATTTTCTAAAACAATATGACCTTCTCTCATTTTTTCCCTTTTGGGAAAAAAAAAAGAATTTTCAACTAGGAAAAATACGGGCAGTTGAATTTGGTGACAAGACATGAGGATTAAAAGGAGTAATATTCTCCAGCATATTTTATGATGTCAAATATTTTCCAAGGCCTAAAACCAAAATTAACCAAACCCAGTCCTTAGGTCTGTACTGCTTCAAAAAAATAATTGAATATAATTGAAGGTATCTGAGTAACATCTGAGAAAAACAAGTTTTAGTGTAAACTTTTTGTTTACCCACATTTCATAGTTTTCAGTCAAAGACACCATTTAAGTTTCATCTCCTTTGTAACATAAATGAAAATATCTATTATTTTGGTTTTGATTGGTTTCATTTCAGATTAAAAAAACCCCAAAACATAATGATGTAGTAGGTTCTCAATTGCCTTACACATACAGTTCTACTTCAAGTTCTTCTTCCTCACTTTTAGGATTAAACACTGACTTTTGTTTTCCAGTGTGGATGGTTTTGTTTTGGTTTTGTTGTGGATTTTTTTTTAGCTTTGACAATATGTCAAGGCCCTTTGAAGACTTTTCTGTTAAGTTACAGTTCATTTAAGTTCACAAGTGTCTTATGCACACAGGTCCAAGTATGTAATTTTTTTTCCTTCTTGATCAAACTAAATAGGGCCATAAGAACTAATTCTCGCATGCCCAATTGGTCCTGGCATACTTTTTGAACCCTTTTCACATTGAAGTATTTTTGACCTATAGGCTTGCTGATCTCCATAATGACAAGACTGTAACACTGACAGAGATAACATGACTTCATATTCCTATTCAGTAGCCCCCTAATTAGAACATCTGTGGTCCTTTCCTACAAGAGAGCATTGTGGGTTTTTATTCACCACTTGAAGACAATTTTAGTGCATCTGGATGTGTATTTCTACCCTTTACACATAATCCCCATTCTTTACTGTATGAACACCTGGCCATTCAAGTAAATATTTTCTTTCAAATAGGCCAAGATGCTGAAATGTCACAATGAGAATATCCTATAGAAACACACTACCCCAGTATTTTCAGTCTCTGGCAAATTTAAGAATCTGTACATATAATTTATTGATAAGAAAATACTGAAACTAAAAATGTGTCTACAAACACCTGCATACAAGTTGTCTCTACTTATCTGGCATAGACAATTAACTGCAAAACCATTAAATAGGTTCTAAATCAATTGATTGCAGTGCTATTTCAGTATCACATGGTGTGCTACTAAGGACTCAGGAGAGGGAATTGATTTCCATATCTCTTTCAAACCACAAGAACAAGATCACGTTTGTTTGGCATGGCATAATTTCACTGAGTATTTAAAGCTTATACTATCATCCCACAAGGTTTTATTACTTAAGTTCCATAGTAGCATATGTAGGATTTTGACCATTAATAATATTATGTAAAATCATTCTTCAAATTCCCTATTATTCTAAGTTGGAAAGGTTTAAAAACTGAAAAGTAGCTAATGTGTGTAAAACATTAAAACTAAGTTATGGGCTTACTTTTGACATCTGGATGAAACATAGCACCACTTTGCTGTATTAAACTTATAAACCTTTTAAACTTTACCAACAATCAGAATGAAATTTACTCGGTAACATCAGGTTCACTTACTGTTCTCAGTGAGAACACAGTTTTATCTGTTCATATTTGTAGTTCAGGGATTCCCAAATTTCCCATTAAGTTTGCCTGTTAAAAATTGTTAATTGAACTAGAATTGTTTCTGGATGTACCTTGTGGACGGAATCACTGTGAGCAGCACAGAAGGCCCATTATTTCCTTATCCTTATTTTAGGTGGAGATGGTCTAATTGTTCTTCAAGCATCTTTGAATTTGAAACAAGCCATCATGATTCTGTGATTCTCTAGCCATGTGTTTTCACTCTTGATCTCAGAGATTCTTACTTATTTTCATGACTTTTTAGATGCCAACATATCTCATTTGAAGTGTCATTTTCTCAAAGAACACTTCCTACCTTGCAATGAGCCCAGGCAGCACACTTTCATATGCATTCAGAGGTCAGGAACTTAACAAAGCTCTGCTTCATGCAGTGCATAAGTACTACTTGAGAAATATCATGTAAACAATACTGCTCACATTATAATTTTTCCCTGGCCAAAGAAAACAGTCAATGTTAACATAATACAGGATTTCAAGCACACAAACCAAATCTACTGAAGTCACACACTATTCAGTTTGCCTCAGCGATGTCCTGTGTTGACACAGAGATGTTTGGAGAATCTCATCATGGCTTTCTATTTTAAAGGTCTGCATTACATCAAGGTTGTCAAACCCAACTTTTCTAGTGAAATACTTGAGGTACTAAACCAAATATACATGGTGTTTGAGAAAACCACATCTTCCATAAATAGTACTCCATGTACATATAAACACATATATTCTTTAAGGCACAGCTTAAGGTCGCAACACCAGTGTCCCGGTTTGAGACAATAAAAGGAGGAAAATGCCCTCCCAGGGGAAGGTAGACTATTAGCCACTCCTCCCCCACCAGGTCCGGACAGAGGCAGTTCCTCAGAGGTAGAATGAAAAAAACCCCTGTTTTATTTACAAGACATAGGAAATAAATGAACAATATTAAATGATAAACAACTTGTGATGGAGAAACCTGTGTAAAGTACAGAGTCCTTGGTGTGGTCCCCCATTGACGGGCCGAGGCAGGGCCCCTCCCCCGGCGATGCCGGCGATAGGATGACCTTCTGTCCGGGATCCGAGCTCAGTTGAAAAAGCAGTTTCAGGGGAAAAAAAAGATCCCAAGGAAGAAAAAAAAAAAAATTGCCTTCTGTCTCTCTCCCTTGAAAAACAGAGCTGGAAAAAAACTGGCCAAAACAAAAAAAAAAAAAAGGAAAAAAAAAAGGAAAAAACCCCACCTTTCTCTTCCCCGCTGCCTGTGGGAGAGCCAAGAGCTTAGGAGTGAGTGAGAGGAAAAAAAACCAAAAAACCCCAAATCCGTCTGAGTCCCAGCACGGGAGTATTTATGTTTGTCCTTGAAAATTCCTGGAATGAAGTCAGAGGCACAGAATTCATGTTTAGTATGCAGCGGCGATATGAGATAACAAAATGGTATCATATGCTCAACCCAAGACAACCAGACATAACAGTATCTTTAAGATTTCCTTCATTACAAGTAATGATTTCTTCTGCCACCAGTTTAAAGTGCAGGCTAGTTCTGTAGCAGAGGTCTTGAGCTTAAGTTTACAGCAACAACTCAAACTGAAATAGAAAGTATGTATATTTTAGACCTGTTACTGTTGAGCACTCAAAAATTGATGTTCAAATACAAAAGAAAAAAGCTACTACTATAATGAAAAATTATGTAAATGGAAAACCTGAAGCTTAGAGTAAATCTTTCCTTTTAGAACTCCTATTATTAAAATAAATTCAATGTTACAAAGAGAATTTATAAACATAAGACATTTAATTTGAAGCTATAAGGTATTCATATGGCAAATAGACCATACTTCCTGCTCTATACCTGAGGCACATATCATGCTCATATATCTAAGGCACATCGAGGAGACATGATGTCAGGAACAGGAAGTGATTTAGTTTAAGAACAGGTTTTCCTGCAATTTCAGTGAAAAAAAAAAGTGTTTCTGTCCTGTTTTTAGAAGCAAGAAAGATTCAACACAACCATTTGCCCCTCCAAAATATCATTTTTTGTTAAATGCAAAATAGCAAACTGAAGTCTCAATTAGACAAGCCCCACAGAATAAATAAATGAAGAGCCTAACCCCACCTATGAACAAAACTTACTGGAAGACTCCTGCTGCTTTCTTTGAATCAAGCTCTTGATTCCACAGCTGAAAAGTAAGGTAGTTTGAAAACCAGGTAATTGTTCAATAGACACTACAGAGATGGTTACAACTGCAATTTAGAAGACAATTTTTGTACAGCAACTTTTCATAAATTCAGATATTCCTTACAACTTTGGGGTTGTACTTCATATGTACCCTTGGTAGACTACAGACAGATGTTTCTGTTCTATCTGCAGTCTAAACCAGCAAGCAGAGTGATACAAACACAGTTTGAAGCCCAGAACCTGAGTAGATTCAGCAATGGTCCCAATGAACCTGTTCAGCTTTGTGACCTAGCTTCAGTTTGTGTAGCCAGCTCCTCATTAGTGGTACCTGCCAGCCAGGACTGATTCAGCATATACTTTGCAGGGCCTAAAAAGGTAGATTTGAACATTTTAAAGATAATTAGTTCATCCATGTTTTTTGTATCATCCTTTAGTAAGGTAGAGGTTAGAAAATAAATTTGCATTTTGAAAACAAAATAGAAGAAAAAAATATTGACAGACTAGGATTTTAGGGACAGGAAGATATTAAACATTGTCTTAGT
>WBMZ01020925.1:0-17284 GCA_013400975.1 Atrichornis clamosus | reverse complement strand
GGGGGCGGCCGGGGGGCGGCAGCGGCGGGCAGGAAACATTCGCCCTCCTCCGGCCCGACCTGCCCCCATCCGCCCGCATCCAGCCCCACCGCCCACCCCCCATTTTTTAATACCGTCGGTTTCAGCGCCGGCGACCCCCCCTCCCACCGTGGGTCTGACGCGCCCCGGCCGCGGCTCAGGCGGTCGCCAGACCCTCGCGCCCTTTTTGAGCTTGGGATGCGAGCGGGGCTTCGGGGCCGTTCTTTGAAAGCGCTGAGGCGTTAATGCAGCTTTAAACATTGAATCTCTCGATTGTTTTCTGACGCCTAGTCTAGGGGTGACCGGCTCCTCTCCGCGCTCTTGCGGTTGCCGCCGGGTCCGCCGTGACCTGGAGGGCGAGCCCCGGGGTGGGGGTTTGCTGCTCGGCAGGGGCAGGCGCTTCCTCCTTCAAAGTGACGCGATGAACTTAGCAAAATTTAGCGGGGATGCCATTTGCTCTGCTACGAGACCAAACTTAAATAAAAATCCGCAACAATTATTTTGTTTCTAATGAAACGCCCCACCACCAGCAACGGCTGGGAGGAAAATTTCGATTGGAGCACGACCGAGTGGCCACCCTTTTGGTTAGTGGGGCTTGTGGTAGCAAGGGAGGACGCATGGCATTGCACCCTTAACAAGGAAACTGGAAATGCTGAGAAGTTTTAAAACGTGGAACTGGCTTAGGGATTGAAAAGCTAATAAAAGCAGGAAAAGGAATATAAATGGAGAAATATACAGATTAGTGAATGAAAGCATCTGTAAATAAGCAAAATAAACTCAAAACAAATTAGTGTTTAGTAATGATAATAAATTTTCAAAACCACCACAGAACAGGAAAATTGGTTATTAAGATATATTCAGTTATGTTCCTCCTTTGTTTAGCCCTTAGATATACAAATAACTAATGCTATTTAGGCCTGAGACACACAAATAATATTAACTTAAACTTTCCACTTAAAAATGTCTTTTGTCTTCTGCTGACAGGTACTAAACACAGCTAAAGCCATGCCTGTGAGGATCTCGTGCCCAAAGCCCTTCAGAGAACTGAGAAACACAGGAGCACTAGCATCCTCATGCAAGACCAAGCAATGGGAATCACTGATGAAATCCATGGGGCAACCAACTTGCATTAAGTTGTAAACAAGCGTGAATATTTATTATGCCCCTCAGTAGTATATTCTGCTGAGAACTTGCCTTATGTATCACTAAAGGATTTGGCTGCGGGGCTGTGTTCTTTATATTATAAATCCATATGTTCACATTTGAGCATGCAGGTGAAATCCACCACAGCTTTGTCTATCAGAGGTTAAAAAATCATTGAGCCTTGCCTCAGCTCTGTTTATTTGTCCTGTGATTGCCGCAGAGGGTTATGATGCTGCAGAGCTTGTCCATTTCCCGATGAAGTCAGTTAGTTGTGAAGAACGGTAACTCCCCGAGCAACAAATGCACGGTTGATCTGTTTGGGTTTCCCAGATAACGCTTTGCACCAGCTCCCTCAATAGAAACTGTCATCTTTTGTGTTCAGAAATATTTTAATTGGGCAGAAATTCCCAGATGCGTGTCTCCAGGCATATCTGACACCCCTGCCTCCCTCAGTGACAGCTGTTTGCTTTCCAGCAAGCCGGCTGAAGAGGGCAATTCTGCGCGAGCTCGCGATGCTACCTATACACCACGGAAGGTCCTTTTCCCTGACAGGATCCACTGTGTTTGTGCCAAAGCTCCCGAAGCTCGTTTACAGCTTACACCCTCCTGGAGCTTGTAAAAGGCTATAAGCAATTCACTGTCCCCGAACAGTGCGTCCTTATTCTCCAGCTGTCACCCTCGTATTGGAGCACCTCTGTCTTCTTGAATCAGTCCTCCTTTTCTTCTCCCTCCACCACCACTGAAGGAATGCAACATTTTGAGGCTTCCTTCAATTATGGATGGCTTTCTGTCTTCGCTATGAAAAACGCTGAAATAAAGCTAAAGGGAACAAACCAGTATTATAATCTTTCTGAAACATTAGCTGCTGGAGCACTTGTGTGCTCAACTACACAGCAGATAGCACCGTACATTTTTCTGCTTAGTGCATTGACTGGATGGTTTTTGATTCAATTAACTTGTTCTGCTATAAAAACACCCTCAGCTCTCCTCAGAGTGAGGCCTCAATGTATTTCATTTGTTTTCTAAGCCGACAAACACGTGAGTGAATAACAGCGTGAGGGCGATAGGTGAAGTGCGGGAGGCTTCTGATTCCTTGTTAGACAGCAGGATGAGAACTTATTTTTATGATTTTTCCCTGGGAAGCTAGTGCTTCGCATTTTCCCTTTTTGTTTCTTAAAAACAAAAGAACAATAGCTATCCTGGTTAGCAGGGCTATTGTCCCTGTGTGCCAAATAAATGAAATCTCCCTGCTTACGTGAGCATCTGAGACATTTCTCTGCATTCTGCTTGTTCTCCTTTGTGTCGCTCTGCTGAGGTTTCTTGCATTTATTCTCTTTTTTCCAGCCTTTTTCAACCCATTTCTCTCATTGTTCTTTTGTCCTCCATTCATATGCTGTTGCTGGTCTGAATTTGAAACACTGTGGTTTGTACTAAAGGCAAGCCCATCTTTTAAACTGTGTCAAAATCATAACTGTGTCATGATTACATCAGAGCTGTGTTAAAACATTAACCATTAAAACATTCTAACAATGCTAAAACCTGGGTATGACTGGCCAGATCTTCAGAAACACCTAACAAGAATCAAAATAGCTCTGAAGATCCAGGCCAGCTTATACCTAGTTGAAAAATCTCTATTTGGCAACATTTGTCTGTCCTTGACTAACTGCCCAGCCACTGCAGCTAAAGAATGCATTAAAATTGCTTTTTTTTTCTTTTCCCCCTTATATTTCAGTGGAAAATAGAACATTAGAACAGAAGACTGCACCTGAGTCATTCTCTAGCATCTGCTTACCACGTTGGGATGTGATTTCCACTTGAAAACTGCATTTTCTTGAAGGAAAGCATCTGCTTTCCACCAGCAGCACTACAGGACAAACAGAACGGTGTTCCTGCCAAAAGCAATACAGCTGGAAAAGTCAGGGGTCTGGAGGTTAAAAGCTTTGTTAAATAGAACCAGGTACAGTAATTGTGAGTTTGGGGATATTTTATTGTAATTTTAGAGGCAAACATTCACATAAAGAGCTCTCCCCTGTACCACCCGTGTGAAGTGGTCCAGCAGGCTGATACAGTTGCCACTGCTATGAGCACCAGGGCAGTATGCAAGCTCAGGGCTAAGCAGGTCTTGTGAACAGCAGTCGCTGAGGAGCTGGTGCAAGTCCCTGAATGTGCACAGGAGATAATAAACAGAGAGGTCTGAACTCCTGTTGTAATTGTTGCTGGTTTGTACCCAAGGACCCAGAAAACATTTCCAACTCCAATATTGCTATAGCACAGATATAAAAAGCCAAGACAGTGGCTCATCACTTCAAATTCTACACAGTCTCTTCAGGGGGTTACCAAGATCGAAAACTCGCCTTGTTCTGGTGCACCAGAGAATCCCCTTCCTGCTTTATCTATTAACAAAGAGACAAGAGACACAGCATTAAAATCTGCTTGCATCTTTGCCTCCCATGCTCAAGAATTTGACTAGTAAATCAATGTAAAAAAGGAGCTCTTCCAACAGCTCTACCCACAAGGAAAGGCTTTAGCAAGCGCTTAATGGAGTAGCCTTTGGAGATCTCACATTTGTCAACTAGTGCCAGATAAACGAGAAAGGAAGGTTTTGCTGTTGGTTTTTAGCTCACTGTTAGTGACTTATTCATTACACTCAGAGGAATAGCCATCTTTTTTTTTGTTTTCACCACAACTGTATTCTATGGACAACTGTGCCACTTAAGTTCAGCCACTTTAGCCCTGATTTGTGCTGGTTTTTTTCTCCTTTCCTCATTTTTCCTCTTGTGAGCACAAACTTCTAAATTTGCCTCAGATTCCAAATTTGCCATGCCTGCTCCTGCACACTGACTCTCGCTCAACCATATATCTGTCATTGGATCCATTAGTAAGTACAGTAGTAAGCTCAACTTTCTGCATGTGTTGCTGGGCTTCCTGTATGGTATGCTGGATCTTGAGCAGGGTGGAGGGTTGGGGAGCAAAGAAGCAGTAAGTGTTGTCCCCATGGTATAAATCATTGGAAACTGGCTTGCTCAGCATATTAATTCAAGCTCTTGACACCCCTTCCTCCAACCCATCCATCTCTCCCCTACAGCAGGGTCACCTTGAGTTTAAAGATGTGCTTGTTAGGATGTGATGGGATCCAGAGAGGAACAGAGAGAGCCTCCTCTACACACATGTGCAAGTGAAATTTATAGATCTTGTTGGTCTGCATCTTTGCATCTCCACAGTCTTCAAGGGCTGGCTTTGGGAAGTAGGGATCTTGCACTCAAACAGCTGACATTACTTTTAGCCCCAGTGACACTATCAGGCTTAGGCATCAGTCCTCTATTCCCAGAAAGAAGCAAACCCCTACTGTCTTGCCTTACAGCACTGAGCTCTGCAGGCAACTGATACAAAGATGACAGTTTTATATGTGCTAAAGGAAGTTTTGGGGTTTTTCATTTCTATTAATAAAGTCTCCAAGAGCACCTTTATGGTTAAGCCTTGTTCTAGCTTTCCTACTGCATAGTATGCATCTGAGATGAAACTAAATCACCTTTCTTTTATTTTCTTTTTTTTTCCTGTGTATTCTGATTAATTTCTTCTTCTTTTCAGAAATTCCAGCTGAAAATCATCCATATCTAACCATAGTGGGATTTAGCACCACAAGGGCTTTTAGCACCTTTACCTCCCAATGACTGCATCTTTAAAACCCGTTTCGTCTTCCAGACTTCTCAAATCTCTCTTTATTCACCATCTGTTCAATCAGATTTCTTGTTAGACTAAGTACCTGTGTTGGCTTTAATCTTTGATGATGACAGCTCAACTATTGCCCCCCAAGGATGGGCTCAAGTCCAGAAGATGCAAATGTCTGTTCTTCTCATCCTGATTTTGCTCTAAACAGCTTTCAAGTGTGATGCCTACCATTAAGAATGGTCTAAATCCATGTCTAAATCACAAGAAGTGGCTTCACTGACTGGGTGTAAAAACTGATGCTGGAGTAGTCTTAAAGGTTCTCAAACTCACCTTCAACAAAATGTCCCATCAGAACACTTTTCCCTTTCAGGAAAAGCATGGCAAAATAGACATATCTTGTAAACATGCTCTGAAGGTCAAGAAATGCAAGCTCTGAGCAGCTGGAGGTAGAAAGCAGGTGTCAACATTACGGGCTAATAATTGCAAGTGTCCTGTTATTAGCCTCCTCTTTCCTGGCACTGCTTCTGCTCCGACACCTCACTCCGCGTTTATCCTCTCCGCACAGTTAACTCGGCTGTAACTCAAACGTTCGCCTTACCTTCGCTCTTGTTCACATCCGCAAGATCCTTTTACGCAGCTGGGGGAGTGCCTTTAACAGCAAGAGGTGGTGTACGCTAACGCTTAAGGGAGAAGGGCTTGTCAGCTGCTAATGCTTCCCCACAGCTGTGTAAACTCTGGGCGCGGGCAGCTGTTCCCCTCCAGATCTGGCGGCAGGAGCTGGGAAGCCTGGCACCCTCAGCTATTCATTAGCAGCCCCCGGTGCAGCCCCCAGCCTGGGACTGTGAGTGTCCCCCCACGTGCTGCAGCACCGCGATGGCTGACTTGGTGCTGGGAAGGGTGACGTGCTTGTGCAATGTGTTCAGAGGGGCAATAATATCTCCCATCTCTTCAGATGGTTGCAAACCTTAAGGCTGTCTGCATCCAAGTGCTGCCTGTCCCCTTCTGCCTCCTCATCGTCATTCCCTAGGGAGTCTGGACAGATTGCTTCTCCCTCAGGGCCATGCAGTGTAATTCCCTGAGCACCGGCAAACCATGACCCTCAGATGATTTCATGTTACGTGCAGCACTAATCCTGACCCACATCAGGTGCTGCTCTCTCCCGCAGCTGCTCTGATCAAGATAGGTCAGTTCCAAAGGTATAAATTGAATGCTGGGAGAGAAAAGTGGTCCTATGTCTGCATTGTCCTTAGCAGGAAACATCCTTAGAGCTAATTTGGACCTGAAATGTTTAGGGGTTTATATGTTGAAACCAACACTGGTCAGGGACAGTACATACAAAGGTAATGTGCTCCTTTATGAGAGTGAATGAGCAAGCAAGCAGCCCTGCAGGGTGATAATCAAACTTTCTGGTTCATGTGAGTATTTATTGTCGTTATAATTGTGTTTTCTGTAGGGAAAACTGTAAGATGGACGCAGAGGAAGCTTTTGCTACCTTGCAGCATACCATTCCTCCAGGCTCAGGTTACAGGTTGAGGCTGTTGTGTACTTAGGGAACATGCAAGAGGTTGGAATCTCCTATCTTGGCTGGAGTCTCCTATCTTGGCTTCTCTGCAAAGTCTCTGGGAACAAGAAATGACCTGTGAAGAGGCCTTTCCCCTCCATGCTGCTCCATCAGGGAGCCAAGAAGGGAGAAGCTCTTGCCTGGGCATCTCTCCCTGGCAGTGGGAGCAGGCAGCTGCCTCCTCTCCTACATGAGACCCCAATGGCATCCCTACGGTCCTTCATAAAAGCGGACCTCTGAAAACAGCCTACGACTCACATCACAGCCCAAAGCCCCCGTTACATGCTGCCGGGAAAAAAAGGCAGATAAAACCCTTTGGGTGAGAGTCTCCTCCCAGAAAATGAGCCCAAGGAGCCGCATGTGTCTTGGAGGCTATTAAATGTCCCTTCGCGCGTGCCTCCTCGCTGTGCACAGAAGGGCCCTGCGCCTGCCGGTGTAAAGCCGCCCCAGGATACCTCCGCCACAGGAACTATAAATAGGCTGGGGGATAAGACAAAGGGAAGCTTTCTTAAAATGGAGGATACCACAGGTCCTGTTTGCAGGAGCAGGAACTTTATAGGGTAGGCTGGCATTCAGGGAAGTTTTAAAGCTGTTGATTTGGCTGATGCTGTAGGTCTTAGAGAGGGGAACATTGTCACTCTGAGCATCTCTTCTCTTTTTTGCTTTACTAAAGTAGGGAGGGTGTTGTCTCTCCTTCCAAATAAAACCCACGTACATTTACGATGATGGATATCTGCTGGGAAGAGAAGTTTGTATATCTTCTGATTGCGAGCTGCAGAGCAGTGGAATTGTGCTGAGCCTGACAGTCCCTATTGTGAACCACTGCCTGGCAGTACAGACGAACATTTATTTAAATAAAAGCAGCCAAGGGGCTTGTGTGGTCTCTGCATGCAGACCTGACCCTTCCAGGGTGTTTCACAACTACAGGCTTTTGGATGCTACTGCAAGCTGGAGAAGTAAAAATAAGGAAGGAGCAAGCGAGCCTCAGGAAGCCAAATCAAATGGCAGTAGCAGCATCTCAGGAAGCTCGCCCAAGGTGGTGGGTGCAGGGCAGGTGAAGAAGATCAGAAGCGTAGGAAATCAGGGAAACAGATGTGGCGATGCCAGGCTTTGGGGAGGGAGCTCCTGAGATGCCGGGCCGGCATTCCCATGCATTCCCATCTGGCGGTGAAGGAAATTATGTAAAGTGGAGGGGCCAGGGGCCCCCTTTCTTATTTTTTTTTTCTTCCAATTCTTTTCTCCCTTCACTTCCCATGATGCAATTAAACAGCCATTGCTGACATCATCATGTATGCACGCTGAATGCAGCCATTGTGTCTCGGCTGCAGTGCTGTACTATATATAGATTAGTTGCCAATCTCTGCTATGTATCAGCAGGGAAGACACCCAAGGAATTAAGTGAGCAATTGCACTGTAGGACTCCTGGCTTTTGTCCCTTGGCCTCAAGACACAATGGACTATACAGTGAAACTAGAAATAATCAAAGATAAGAGATATGGAGACCAAGCCAGGAAACTTTTGAATGATTGATTTGCAGCAGTGGTAGAGAACAGTCTTCTAGGTTGTGATGCGTGAAGCAGAAAGACAAACTGACCCACACATGTTGCTAGCTTCTTTTATGTAAAAATAAGTGGTTAGTCAGTAATCTCCCCTCACCAGCCCCTGTGTCAGGCAACATTAGATAGCCTGCTTCCTTGGCCTTGGGTAGATGAAGGAAAAGCATCCACCTGGAAATTGTTTTGGTCTTGCCGGTGCTTGAGGGGACAAAGTCAGTGACTTCCCCTCTATGAGTGGTAAATGCATCCTGCAATCTCCTGTGAAGATACCAAGCAGAGAAGCCATTGCCAGTGGCATGAGAGGGTGAGATCTCAGAGAGGACCACTGCTCTATCTGCTGCCACTACATCCCAGGGAATCTCTTTCACGCTGAGCCTGTTCAACTGACCCTGCCAGCACTAGGTTAGGGAAATTTGGTCTTGTGCATTTCCAGCGGTAGCATTTTCTTTTGCAGCAAGACAGCTCCGTCAGCTCCTTCTCCCTCCCACCCAGCCCTTTGGCAGGAGGTGACAGGAGGTAGCTGAGCCAATCTAACAGCTCAACACATCAGGAAGGGGCAAGTCTCCTGCTCCCTCCCTCCAGCTCCTGCTCTTTGCTGCTCATCTGTGGACACCCCAGGCAGCTGACAGCAGGGGCTGATGAGTGCTCGAGCAGAGGAGGTGGTGGGATGGGGAGCTGGAGGAGCAGGAGAGGGTCAGGGTCCTTGGAGGTAAGCAAACCTTCTCTCTTCAGCAGTGAGCTGTTAGATTGACTCGCACAACAGACAATTTGAGGGTGTAAATTGACCCTGAAAGGAAAGCTTTGATGTTAGAGCCTTTTTTCTTTCCTGTTGACTTCACTGCAGGCCAAATTCCAACTAAACTGTGGCCATAGCAGCTTTCTCAATCATTTCATGGAGTCCCATACCAAGGTGATGAGACTGAGTGTTGCCACAGCCCCAGGCACTCACCTTGTGCCCTTACACTGCCCATGGGCCAGTCACAGTGCCTCTGTTCCTAAGAGGTGTTCAAGTCTTCACTCAGTAAATGGTACTTTTGTCACTCTGGCTCCTTCTAGGCATTTAACAGTAAGCCAGGTAAAAATGTTTATTTCTTGTAGCCCCTGTGGGAATGGCTGTTGCATTGGCGGCAGGCACAGAAAATGCTAACAGAGTGGTTTTGAAAATCTTCAGGGGCGGAGATTCTCTTGTCTCCCCATCTTAGATGAACCCAGTTCTCTTAGCTTTTCTTCATACATCACACTCCAGTCCTCTAACCATCTTAGTGCCCGTCTGCTGCACTTCCTGAATTTTATTCACATCTTTCTTGCACTGGGAAGCCCAAACTGGACACCATAGTATAGGAGCAGTCTCACTGCTGTTTAAAACAAGGAAAGGATCACTTCCCTTCACCTGCTGGTTATGCACTTGCTGATCCAACGTAGTCTGGAATTAGCCTTCATGCTGCTGCCTCATGTTCAACCTGTTGCTCACAGGGACCCTCAGGTCCTTTTCTGCAGAGCTGTTGCCCAGGTCCCCAGTAGGTCCCCACTAATTCAAGGAGTTATTCTAGACAAGGTGAAGGACTTTGCATCTGTCCATGCTGAACTCCATGAGGTCCCTGTTGCCCCATTTCTCTAGCTTGCACGGGTCCTTCTGAACAGCAGCCCTGCTCTACAGGGTATTGACCTCCTCCTGCTTTGACATTGCCCCTCAGCTTGTTGAGGAAGTGTTATGTCCCAGTGTGCAGGTTGTGGGAGACATCGGTGTAAACCAATTCTGGCTTCACTATTGACCCCAAAACTCACTTACAGACTGCCTGATGGACTCTGAATCTGTGGCCACTCCCTCTGGATCCTAAGCATCCAGACAGTTTTTCAGCTGTTTTCTAGTCTCTCCATGCAGCCCATACCACCTTAGTCTGGCTACAAGGATGCTATGGGAGGCCGTGGTGAAAGTCTTGCTAAAGCCAAGGAAAGCGGCATCCACTGCCCTCCTCACCCCTGCAGAGCAGGTTGCATATTCCATCAGGAGGGCCGGCAGGCTGGTCAGGGACACTCTACCCTTGGAGAACCCATGCTGGCTATTCCTTGTCACTCTCCTGTCCTTCATGAGATGGACATAGAGACCCTCAGGACTTGCTTCATAATTTTCCCAGGCACTGAATTGAGTCTGACCATCTGGTCCTTCCCCAGATTTTCCTTTCTGCCTTTTTTTTTTTTTTTTTTGAAGGCAGATCTCACATCGATCGGCAGATCAAACACAGACCTGGTTGGAGCTGACGGATGTACAAAGCAGCCTTCAAGCACAATAAAAGCAGCAAGTGAAGATCCCTGTGCAGAGTGATAGCTGCTGCAGAAGCCACCACTCTCAGCATCACAGCAAGCATTGTGCAGCCTGGAAAAGGCAGCCAGGCAAAGCCCCAGGTGCTCCTTATGTGGGACAACACAGGACGGTCACAGTTAAACACTGCAATTAAAATCGCAGAACTTTTGCAGTTTGACCAATAAATAAACCATGGTGTTGCAGGCTCTTTTTCAAACAATTGAAAAAAATCACTATATTGGGTTCCTCAGGCTGAAGAACTCCAGTTGGTCCCCTGACGTGTTTCCATTTCTGCTTGTACTTGTTAGTCCTTTTAATTGTATGTATATTGCAGAGTTGAATGAGAGGCACAAAATCTGGATATGAGAATCTGGTCCAGTTCAAGTCCTGATGTGGCTATTTCAACAGTGAAAACAAAGGCAGTACCTGAGCAAGTGGAGAACACTGTGTTTATTTCTGGAGGGATGAGGGAATTCTTTGTATTTCTGCTTGGTAATGCTGGAACTGATCACTTTTCACTCATTTTTTAAAAATTCCAGACATAGAAAACCTCTATTTTAAAAACTGGTTTTATATCTTTTCTTGATGTAGCTATATACAGCACCCTAAAAGCTTTCACCTAACCTGATAATTATATTTTGTTTTCAAGGCAGAAATGTCTTAAACTTCCTATAATATTAAACATCTCCCAAAGATACTTTGAATATTGACCAAAGGCATGACATGGGGATGATCGAATCCATGACTGTAAAAAAAAAACTCCCAGAGCACAGAGCACCCCTAGGAAATTGGGCATCTCGGGATGCCTGACAGCAGGAGCTGAGAGGTGAGGCAGCATCTACCCTGTCTTGATTGCCCTTGGGCACCTTGCCACACTGCCTCTGGCAGGTAGCCACTCTGAACTGAATGCAAATAATTTGTCTTTCAGGATGAAGTTTTGAACTTTTACTCTCTGACTGTGCAGATCCCCAAGTTACGAGAAAAGCTGCTAAAATTGTAGTTCCTCACCAACAAACCAGAAAAACTCTTACCTTTCTGCGAAGCCTGAAGTGCTGATTCTCTGGGGACACGGCAGACCCGAGGGTGTCTCCGCAAGCCCCGGAACAGCTATCTGATCCTGCCAGCAGTGATCTGCAAAGCTATGAAGCCCTCTCTGCTTTTCAGGTTTCTGGTGCAAGCGCCTTGCGTAATACCACAGGCTTTCAGGTACAGGGACCGTGGCCAGCCCATAAAGCTGAGTGCATATCTTAGCCACCTTAAGGCCAGAATAACCTGACCTCTAGATGATCTTCGCAAGATGATGAATAATGTATTGCATCTCCCAGAAGGCTGATTTCTGCCCATACAGTAACTGACAGCTCTCCTGCCATCAACCAACTGTGTCAGCTTATATATATTTTCAAAAAGGGTTCTGGGGTTACTGAAGGGGAAAAACTGTAAGGCAGAGGAAAGACTGCTTCAAAAAGAAGTCAAAAACTGTTGCCACCATTAAATGAGAGTGGCTTTTGGGACACACAGTGGCTATAATGTTGGGATTCTTCTGAGCACAATAAAATCTATCAAAGAAGATAGATAGAAGCAGGGCTGAAGAAAGACAGCGGGAACTGAGGGCTAGGAGAGAACTTCCAAGGAGTTAATTAGTGCTGCATTAGTGTTTGTGGGTAAGCAGACCTGTACGTAAGGACATATATTTGTGAGATCATTTAGAAATTCCTAAAGACGCTCTCTTTGTTGGCAAATGACAGCACCAAGCCAGTGCTGACACACATGCTACCCGCTATGAGAGATAATTTAGATGTCACTCATTACAGAAAAGGCATTACAGGATAAAGTCCAAGTCCTTTGGTTCAAATAAATCCCCAGGACTGCTTCAGCCTAGCTGCATGCCATCTCCAGCTGTTTCCTGCTGGGCTGGGACTGTTCCCAGGAGTCATGGGATCCCCAGGATCAGCTGGGTCATGGCAAAAGCATCTCCTTGTGAGGGAACTCCTTACAGGTTGTGGACCAGAACCCTTCCGTACAAGGAAAGGCTGGGTTTCCCTCTGCTCTCCCTTATCCTGGTGTTGCCATTAAAAAGGTCCAGAAACGGCAGCCTCATGTCATGAGTCACAAAGTGACTTTTAAGTCCCCAAGGGAATTTTTAAAGTGATTTAATGCTTAGAAGTTCACACTTGTTTGGGGACAGGCAAAGCTCCTAAGCCCTGCTTTGGTGCTTTTAAATATGTGCCATGCCAATAAGCTGCAGATGTGTTTGCAGGGTAAGAAGGGTTCTACTGGAGATTCCCCCTGCTTTTCTTGGCTAGACCATTTCCTGGGAGCAAGCCCTGCAAAACATCTGAGCTCTCACCCTCACGGACATCATGGCGGCAGGAATGGGCTGCACTTCCTTCTGGTGTGGTTTTTGGGCAGTGCTGCCCCTTGATGCCCTGTCCTTCTCCCCTTGCCATCCTTCTTGAGCTCGCTAGTGCTCCGCTGGGCTGGCTGCCCATTTGCTCTAGCTGGATGCTCACCGCAAAGTTGGGGTTGCCTTAAATGCTTTTAACAGTTGGGTGGCCCACTATTCTTAAATGACAGTATATACTTAGACACAGCAAATGCCTTAGCTTTTGGGGAACAGCTGAGTTTCAGGGAACCACATTTTCTACGAGCAAAACTTCACTGGAGTCAATGGAACATCTTTTCCTTAAAAAGCCTGTGTGCAGGGGATCACATCCATTAGCAGGATTGGAACTGCTTGCAAATAAGAGCAGAGACTTCTTTTAAAACATAATAAAAAGAGTGCTTCTGTATGATTTATTATACATTCATTATGCTCAGGCTGACACCACTTGTGTTCCTTATGTACTTTTCTCAATTACAATCTTAAGCACTTGTATAATTTCAAGCACCTGGAGAGCTTGGCAGGCTTCACTGGATGCTGCTTCTGTTTAACCTGATGCCAGGGTTATGCTGCAGTGTAGGCTACAGTCTAACCAGGCAAAACTACTGCTTTTGACGTAAGCATGTTTTGTCTCTCATTTCTCTTGGGGTTTTATCTTCAGAGGTGGTTCTCTGAACTAAGCATAGCTCCAAGGTCTTCTCCATGCTCTTGGAAGATAACGTCCATCTTGTTGGGACTTGCTGATTAAAGTGTGTGGGAATGAAAGGCCGTTTGACTTGCCAGCCTGCCTTAGGCCTGCTGTGATCCTTTAACAGCTTGGGCGACAAAGCAGGAGCTGTGACTTCCAGGGTCTGTGCTGTCGTGCAGAGAAGCTGGATGCTTAACTGGAAGAAAGCAGGGATGTGTGAGATGAGAATTCAGTGTCTCAGCACCAAGGGCAGTGGGTAGGAAAACAGCTCCAGAAATACAGCTCTGAGTATAGGCAACCATTACAGGAGAAGGTTGTGTATGTGGCTCCCCCTCTTTCTCTGACCAGCAGGGCAATGCTCACCCATTCCCGAGGTCAGGGTAGGCTCCCATTGCTCCCCTGCAGGCTGCATCCACCTGGCTGAGCTCAGGCAGGGACAGAGCTCACTCCTGGGGAGGGGTGAGGTGGACACAGGACCTTCCTTGTTCAGCCTTTCTCCAGCCAGCATCTCCTATGACAAGGAAAGATGACAAATTGTTTGTTAAATTATTTAAGATATTACTGACTGGTTATGAATTATTAAAGTGTTTATTACTTACCATTTGGATGGCAACTCGGGGCAGAAAATCACAAGCCTTTCAAGAAACCTGAGGCTAGCCATAGCGTGCCAGACATGCCGAGGACTCGGGGGTGAGCTGAGGTGGTGGGTGCAGCAGCATCTGGTGTGAGAAAAGGCTGGAGCCTGGAGTGTGTCGCAGCCAGCGCTGCTGCAGATGGCTTTGCCACTGGTGCTGCAGTCTCACAACCTCCTGCCACTCCTCCTGATGCGATTTTTATTTAATATTTACATGATGGCTGTGCTAGGACCCCTTTGTACCATGCGCCATATAACTTACAACAGAAACAATCCTTGTGCTGATGGTTTTCTCCCCATTACTGCAATTTTCTTATTAATTAAACCACGTTTAGGTAGGAGAGGACACCACTAAAGCAAGCATATGCTAATTCTCATCAGTAAATGTATATGTTTGCTTATGGTTCTGCTCTGCTAAAGATACTTGAAATTTTGTGTACTGGCCTTTTTTCTCCTTGCTTTTAGCTTCCTTCATGTTTGGGTTCTTTTGCTTTCTGTTTTAATTTTACCATTCCTTGAAACTGTAACCATATGCTGACCATTAGCACTTCTGTTCAATGCATACTTATCCTTTGTGGTCACTGTTCACGAGTTGGAGTTTAGTGATCAAAGAAAGAGTGTACCTTATCTTCCAGTGTTATTTTGAGGAAGACAAAGCAAGGAGATAAGCGTAGTTTGGACATGCAGCTCTGCCTAACAATGCCTCCACATCAGAGTTGAGACAGTCAGGATTTGGTATGTGGTTAAAATACAACTACTTGGAGCAAAAATTCTGCTAGTGGGTTCTGACCACATAACATGGCTTCTGAAAAATGAGAAGAGGTTCACAATTACACTTTGGGCTGTGCGAGATGAGTTTGGTTTTCAGGCATAGATATATCACAGCATCCAGAATCCACAGGGTAGCCAGTTATTGCTGAAAATCTCTGCAAGTGTTTGTGAAAACAGTCAGCTGAATATGTTTGTCCTTGAAATGCACTGTTTCTTATTTAGTATCCTGTGCTCATTTTTCCTCCCTTGCAAACGTTTCAGTCATTCAGCCCAGGAACTGATTAAACCACCCAGTAAACACAGTACAGATGTCAAAGTGAAAAATTCACAAGCTATTCATAACAAGCCATCTGCTGAAAATAATTTGTCTACACTGTTTGGGGAAAATTTACGAAGTAATGAAAATGCTCAGAGATATTTGGGAAGATTTTGATTACCAAAAATCAAGAGAAGGCCTAACAGTATGTTTTGGATACAACTGAAACCTTAATGGCTCGTTGCAGGACTTGGGATAATAAATGCTCTTTGGCCTGCCATGCTACGTACTGGCTGCTCGGTTTTGAATCACATAAACCTTTTCCATGTTCATGATTACCCTACAAGAATGTGTAGTTTGGGCACAGTTCGTGGTCTGATTTATATTCCCAGGGCAATAAATGGCCAAACTCCCACTCAGGCTATATTTGAACTATATTGGAAACCCAACCTTTGGAAATTAAAGCCATCCAAACAATAAAAAGTCATACCCAACCTTTGCAGACCTTGCTCAAGAAAAGACATACTAAACCTTCAGAAATTTTTCATTCAGGTAAATCACTTTGCTGTTCAATTTGTTTCTGTCATGAGTTATCCTTGTTTTCAGAGCTTGTGTTGAGTCCCAAAGATGGGCTCTTTGATGTGCCATGGCTCCAGGAGCATGTTTCTCCATTCTCTGCATCTCTGCTTTGCCTTGTACACACACTGGTGCTTTGATAGACACCTGAGCTGGCCAAAGTGGGTTTTGTGTGTGAAATGCAGATTTGGGCCCTTGGGAGATGTATTTGCTGGTACATCAGAGATCTCAGTTTTAAACCACAAGCAATTTCCTGAAGAAGGCTTAAAGTGAAATAAGAAAGAAGGGAAAAAGATTAGTATCTCCAGGGGACATTTTCCAGCACATCACTTAAATCCTCCTCCCCAGCCTACAAGCTGAGTAAAGGTTAATCCTATAGCATCTAAAATCCCATACAATCCACACTGCCTCAATGTACACATTTCCAGGAGGAATTCCTCTGACTGAGCATTGCTGGCAGCTGCACAGAAAGGTATCTCAGAGCTTAATGGCCACAAGTCAGTGGATATCTAGGTCCATCAATCTCCAGTGGATATAAAAGTCACACAGGGACATTGCTGCTGTGCATGTGCGGGATGGAGGCTTCCTTTGTGAGGAGATCATGTGGACCTAGAAAAAAGACAACTCCCCGAAAGCCCACACCCTCTTGGGTTGTCAGACCTTTCACTCTGGGATTAATGGGCCTGGGGTCAAACAGATAGGTAGGTACTTAAGGAATTTTTCAGTAGATGTTACATCTGAAGTCCGTATTTACTGAGTTGCTCCCGTCTCCTGTTTCTTCTTTTCTTTGGAAACTGTCTGTATAAATATTCTGAATAGACTAAAAAATCCATGAATAAAGCCAGTTGCTGAACTTCACCGGTAATGAACACTGGCAAATTGGTTTTATGTTTGCAGTCAGAACTTGTTTTTTTAAGTGACTTTTTAAGTGACTCTGATATTGAAGTCCTAATTAGGTACTTTTAAATAGAGATGAGCTAATGCATTGTCCAGCTGCTCTTGCCACTATCCTGTGCTTTTTGATAGTTGCCCATCTGCTCTTTGCCAGCTTAAAAATAAACATCCCCTAGTAAAATGAAAAGATGTTCATTTAGAGTATTATCCTCATGCTACACAATCCAGTGTTTTCCATCTAAAAGTTCATTCTGTTCAATAAAAAAACAATGAAAAAAACGCAGTAGCCTGTCTTACTAGAGGCACAAACTGAACTCACTTTCTGAAAATATGCCATAAAATGTTGCTCCCAATGAAGAGCTTCAAAACCTGCGTTAGCCTACTTCTCTTGATCTTTTGCCTTCTAACACCAAGATCCACGAAGCTGTTTTGAGTGTCAGACTCACACTGAATGCAACGGGAGTAAAGCGCCCAGGTGCTATCACAGAAGTTTGGTCTGAGGGTCTCCAGCCTTGCATCGTGCGTAACCCTGATGGCACTTCGGCACGTGCATTTCTGATGGGGAAAAGATGGGAAAACGGGGACCCCCGCCGCAGGACTTTGAGTAGAGCCCCCCGTCCGTTTCGCCGGCGGTGGGGCTGGGAGGTCGCGATCATCACCACGGAACAGGCCGGCGGCTGCGGAGAGCTCGGGCTCGTTCCGGCGGCAGGAACCGGCGACACAAACAGCGAGCGCACGGCGCGCTGCCGGCGGTGCTCCCGGGCAGCGCCGCGTCCCCGCACGGCCGGCGCCCCTCGGCGCTCCGTCCCGAGGAGAGGCGGGGCCGCGCCCGTCCC
>WBMZ01020921.1:0-11821 GCA_013400975.1 Atrichornis clamosus | reverse complement strand
AAAATAGCTGCAGTACATGCTTGGATTTCTTTGCTTTTGCAGCCAGTCTCATCTTCTTCTGAGCCCTCTGCTCTCCTGTACATGTCAGACCTCCCTGCCCATCCTACTACTTTGTATTCCTGCTTTTTGATAACAGTTTTCCTTCACTCTAGCTGTTCCTTGCAATCATATGAAAGCAGTGACCAATATATGGTAACACCACAGAGGTGTTCAAAATGCCCGGTGAACACAGATGTCTGCTGTTTCTTCCACCTCCCAAAAGCAGCACGGCATATCCCTTTGCCCTAAGTGACTAACTCTCTGGTCCACACGGGAAAGAGTTTGTGACACGATCCAATGCCAGTGTCTCTGTGTCACCACCCCTTTGGGGCACCTCAGCTTGCAGTACTGGGATAGGTTCTCAAGGTCCTGAAATTCTTTCTGGGCTTACAACTGTCTCAAAAGCAAGCATGGAGTTTCCTTGCTCCCTGTGTTTTTCTGACTGGCACCAAAACAAAAGTCAGATATAATGTATTGGTTTAAGGTAACTTAAAACTGAAACAAAGTTATTTCCAAGAAAGGAGTTACAAGGCAAAATTAAAGCATTCTTTGCTGTTTCCATCTAAAGCCTAGTACTTCCACAGGTCTTTGGATTAAGCTGGAGAAAAGACCACAGCTGTTCGTTTCTTGGTTACAGTACTTTTATTCCTAAAGTATTGTAAAGCTGAGGATGGAATAGAGGTTAAAATTAGATTTTTTTTTATTTTTACCCTGTATTTTGAAATTCATAATTTAAGTTGCAAGCATCAACTATAATTTAATTATCTATTTCTGCGTGGGGAGCAAACAGGAGGAATTAGAGCTTTGTGCATTAGCAGGGTTACAGCCTCACTGCAATCATTTTGGTATACTGCTCACATGGCTGGAGTGCTGTGTTGGATGGAAACGGATTCATTAGGAAGGACAGGCTGGGAGAGTGAGGAGATGGAGCTGCCCTTTGTACAGGAGAGCAGCAGGAGTGCATGGAGCGCTACCTTGGGGCGGCAGATGCACGAGTGGTTTTGAGAAAGGTGTCTTCTACAGAAGACTTGCTTTGAAAAAGTAGATAAGGTCTGCTTCAGATAAGATTTGACAGTCTTCAGATAAGATCTTCAGAGAGCTGGGAGAAACTTCACTTTCTCCTGCCCTGTCCCGCATGGGTCTTCAGCCACCCTAGTGCAGAGTTAATGCAGTAGAGCAAAAGAAATTCAGGAATTTTCTGGACTACACTGATGACAATTTCCTGACATGGGTGACTGAAGAGCCAAAAAAGCTCTGTTGTTTCTGTTAGTTTCACAGAAAAATTGGTTGGGAATGTGAATGTTGGGAGCAGCCACGACTGCAGTTATCAAGAGACAGTGTAGTTCAATTGTACAAATACCTGGTGAGGGAAATAAAGAAGATGGAGCCAGACTCTTCTAATGGTGGCCCGTGACAGGACAAGAGTAAAACACAAACAGAAATATGGGAAATTCCACTTAAAGAGAAGAAAAAAAATTTTAGTGTTTGGACAACTAAATACTGCATCATGTTTCTTAGGTAGGTGGTGGAGTCTCCATTCTTAGAGGTATTAGAAGCCCAAGTGGACAACAGTACTGGTAAACTTCCTGTAGCTGACCCTGCTTGAGCAGGGGATCAGACTAGGTGACTTCCAAAGGTTTCTGCCAACCTCTGTGATTCTGTGATGTGAATCTGTAATAAATATATATTCTGAAGCAATTTTCATGGTAAGCTTTAGAAAAGCTTCTTCATAAATAAATTATAGGGAGGAACCCAGCTGACAAACCAATTCTATAGGGTGCTTAATTTAAAATTGCAGCAGCATCAGCTTTCTTTTGTCTGTTATGTACAGTGCCATACAAACAGCAGCACAACGTGCTCCTATTTACTCTCCCACGCACTTCTATGGCTCTTTCAGCCCACGGCATCAGTGCTCTGCAGAAGGTGAGCTCAGTGATACAATAAGTTGTCATATAACTGGGACTGATAAACACCATCAATTAATATGATTATTCGCAAGTTGTCAGTTGCGGTGATGATTTGCAGACCAGCAGCCTAGTATAAAGGAGATCAATAGAAAGTTAATTAGCAGATGAAGGTTGCTGTGTTGACAGTGCCCAGCTCTCCCTTTCCATAATGCTAGGTCTGGATAAAGAAGTAAGCACCCTAGTGCTTAGGAAAGGTGGAGCTCTGATGAGTAGTAGGTGGCTCGGTCAGCCTGAGGAAGGTGATGAAGTTGTTGCTATGTCATGGCTGTAAAGTCTGTGTGGGAGCCCTGCTCTGGAGTTCTGCAGCAGACCAATTCCTGTTGGCTCACCCATAAATGAGTACCTCAACACTTATTCTGTTTTGTTCCCTACCTGGCTGTAGATATTGGATCAACATAATTATAAACCTATCTATGAGTTTTGCCTTGGGCAAAAAACAGTTAAGGTACTCCTGCGACTGCCAGATGACACATGAAATATGGTGAGACTCACAGCATGTCTCAGAAGAACAAGTAACAATCAGTGTCTAGAAACTGATGGAAATAGGGGATCCGGCAGCTTGCTCGTTATTGAACCCATCTTGTCATGATGCTAGAACTGAAAATGGAATACTCCTAACCAGATGAGAACACAACTCAAAGACATATACTTGTATTGTGTAAGTCAGTCATAGGACTCAGTCCATGACAGCACATTGTTGTGGCAACCTCATACCCAGTGTCATTAATTATTAGTCACTTCGCCCCTTGGACCTTGCCATATACTGTAATCCTCACTCACTGCTGTTGTCTCTATATAGTTGCAAGAAAGCCACAGAATTGTCTCTTTCTTGACAACAGAAATTTTCTTGTTTACAATGGTGTGCAGGTTTTGGTGCAAAGACACTTCTTGCACATCTGAAAATTTTGCCCTTGTGTGAGATGCCCAGGGTGCATACACAGATTGTTTGCAGACATATCAGATCAGCTGACAGGGCAAAACCACAGCCACAAGAAGGGGTGTAATTATGGCTTTTCTTTTTTTGTCTAAGTAAAAAACTGTAGAAGAAATAGCTTCATCTGTTTGTTAGCTTTAAAAACAGGAAGAAGAACTAAAGTTTCTAGATTTACTCTTTTTTTATTTAGAGATGATCCATGTGAGTCAGTCATTCCTTCTGCCAAGCTGGAAACATTCATAATGTCCAACAGTCCCTAATAATTCCTAGGGAACAAATATTTTAACCTGTGGAATACATTTTTGTCCTTGCACATTTTCAAATTGGCAAGGCTTTTTGATTGGAAAGCAAATTGGGAGTAACAAAGGGATGCTGTCTCTTTTATGAAAATTGGCTTCTAAAGAACAGAATATACAGGGATTTTTTCTGTACCTCCCAGGTTTGAGATCTTTATGTCCTTTATTTGGGTCCTATACTCCCTTAACTTGGACTACATAACGTTTCAGTTTGGGAAGCCTCATTCTTCTCACACCAACCACAGGGTAAACCAGGAAGAAGAAGACTGAAGCATAAAACTGGGATATGAAAGGCCAGTTGGGTCCTAGCTCTTTAAACAACACTAAATACATAAATATCTGAGCTTATTAGCATGCTGCCTGCTTTTTGAGGCATGAAATGGATAATTCCAAACAATAAACAACCACTGCATTAATCTCTCTCCTTGCTTCTTCTGATGATTTCCTTTCTCATACAACTGTAATAAATGCTTCACTAAAGATTTTCAACAACTGCTTGAGTGTCACAAAATTTACAGGTAAGAACAAATTGGTGTAGCAGGGAAACAAAAGGCCAGTTTTCCCCATGAAACAAGGTGAAATCAGGATCAATTGGCTATGCAGGAACACTGTGGAGCTGCCATTCAGGTTTTTCATCAGGTAGGTAACAAGTTATGACCTGTAATCAAAGTAAGCAATACATTACAGAGATTTTTCTTTGTTGCATGCAATCTGTTGAAATGTTGGCATTTAGCATGAATAGGCTGGGGGGAACCCTGTGGCAATACCTGCCTGTACAGCTTTAAATATATATTTATCTCATTGCCCATATACTTATACCATGTCAAACTGAAAAAAAAGGATTAGCTGGAGCTGCCTCTTTGGAGGGTTGTAAAAGTGAAGCTGTACTTTTTGTGGTACTCAGCAATCTCTAGTGTTGAGTGAGTGTCCTGATTTCCTTTCCAGTTGTTTTAAGATAAAAGCATTCTTCGTTATGAATCTGTAAAACTGCAACCATAGCTCCTTCAGGCAAAAGTGCCATATGTATGTCAGCTCTCTTGTTTTTGTGTTGGCGGGTTGATGGTTGTTTGGTTGGGTTTTTTAAATCTCATACACTTACTGTTGATGTTGCAACTGGAACTGCTGTTGCTGTGAATGTGTCTTTCATTTACGTACATATGTATATCCTTGCTCTATTTCGCATGTTTCAACAGAAGAAGTGGTTCTAGTGCTGGCAAAGATAAAGGTCTGACAAAGGCAGGAGGAGATATCCAGCTAAGAGATGGATTACTGCATGACTTCAAGCCACACGAAATCCCAGCCCAGCAGCCAGGTGAGTGCAGTAACTTCCAGCTCTAGGACTCCAAAACCCAAGGATACGTGGCTGACAAGGTATCTGCCAGTTCTTTGCTGACTCAGGAGACAGAAAAATTCCCGATGCAGCTGAACTCTTCCTGGTCACAGGAGGTGTCTCTTAAAGAGGGCAACCCTTCTGTGCAGGATTTCACTATTTTTTTTGGCAGAAATTTTGCCCCTGCCAGGGGTATTCATCACCCTATTTCAGTCTGAAGAAGTCCCTGGAAAGCTACTCTACAGCAAGATAATGTACATATAGGTCCACTTCACTCAATTCTAAAAAATAGGCACTAATGATTTTCAACAGAACTGAACAAATCTTCCTTTTCTTGTCTCATTTCCCTTTTTTCCCTCTGTTTTCCATTCTGCACATCTAGTCATATTTGGCTTTGTGCTCTGTTTTCTACAAAGTTCTGCAAAAGAAATGTCATCTGAGGGAGAAACTGTCTGCAGGGCATTTATTTGTACACAAATAATATGTTACCATGGCAACCCTAATTTTTTTCATTATGCAGTTCTTTGGATGATGAAATAGCATTTGAACAGCTGGGCATTCCCCTGCTTCTTCTGCAGCTGATACCTCAAAGAAATCTTAAAAATAGATTGTTACAGGCACAGAACCAATAAGGAAAAGGGATACCATCCGTAGAAGAGGTTTTCTGCAAGTGTCAATGGCTTTTATTCATGATAATCAGTAAAAGTTACTTATTTTAAAATGTTCAATGATATTATTTTGCTCTTAATAGGCCTAATTATATTTACTTTTACACCTATACTGTAGCATCTGATATGAATTACCATCCACAGTATTTTGTTATTTCTGGATTATTACAAATTTTTATTCACAATTTTTTTTCTTACCTGATTCATTCTGTAATGCACAAAGATGATAATGGCATTTGAATGTTGTTTGAACATAAGAATACTTCTCTATTTTCAGAGCTGAAATTTGTAGCAGAATGCAGGTAGCCTATATCAGAAAGAAAATTTACTTCCGTCAAGTGCACATTGCTCCAATGTGGCACTCAGATAAGTAATCCAGACCCTAACTTTACAACTAGCTATCCTTGCAGGAGATAAGTCCTGTTCCTGATTCCAGATGTGCACTGAGTTACAGCTTTGTCCTGAGCCCAGCTGCCATTGCAGGCCTTTGGGCTGAGCAAGATGTTGCTGGCTTTTCAACTCTGAGGCCTTTGAATTCACTAGCCCTAAACCAAATCCTGGATCTAGCCTTCTGCAGAGTAGATAATAAACCTCTCCAGTTCAAAATAGATTATGTCTTCCTACTCCATCCTGAGCCCACCTTTGAGCTGAGCAGGATTTTCCTGGAATTTTGTCTCCATGGGAAAACTTTTCTATTAACTATCTAGAGTTACACTGGCAATCATTGTATAACTGCCTGCTCTAGTACATCTTGTTTCAGTATACTTTGAATCCCCTTTTAAATGAAAAAAATACTTGTGTTGGAATTAATATTTAGATTATATTTTTGCAGTAGTCCTTATTCTATGTTTCACAGAATCACAGAATCAAAGAATAAGCTGAGTTGAAAGGGACCCACAAAGATCAGTGAGTCCAACTCCTGGTCCTGCACAGGACAGCCCCAAGAGTCACAGCATGTGCCTGTATTCATTTTCATGTACTTTTGCTGTTGTACATTTTCGTGTCTTCCTACTTTCATGTTTCCTATTTTCGTGTACAACTGCAAAGCTCTTTTTTTCTCCAGATATAACTATCCTTCAGTACCTGGACACTCACAGTACAGCTTCAGTTGAAGAATTTATTATCGTTGTTTTCACCCAAGTAGCTGAAATATTCAGTAAAATGCCTAAACCTTACAGTCATTCTGTGGTTTTGTCAGGAAACCAAAACCTCCTTGACTACTGAACCAAAACCTCCTTGAATACTCATCCCCAAAAACCAAAATATGGAATATTAATATTTCCTTCTTCTTCTCTCTGAGTTCATTTCATAACTACTCATCTCAGCTCTGGGGAGTTCCAGCACTGAAGGGCTCAGCTTTGCCTTCTGACACCAGCTCTTCTCTTGTGGCAGTTTCTGTCTCTTGCTAGCGAAGCGCAGGTGGTGGAGCTTGGATTTACTCAAGGAAACTACCCTACCTGCACGCGTGTGGAAGGGCTGCTTTTTTACTGCTACTGTTTAATCTGCAGTTTCCTTTTCTCTGCAAGGCTGACCAGCCTGGAGTGTGAAGAGGTAGAAGGGACTCTTGTAGAACCGCATTCTCTAGGATGGATCAAGCATGGGTATCATCTTCACACTCCTGATCACATATGCCAGCTGCAAAAGCACAAGGACTCTCACTCTGTTGACTGAAAAGGACAGAATTTGCAGCTAAAAGCAATATCCAGTGGCCTTCAGAGGCCACCACCCGGCCAACAGGCCCACACTGAGCCTTGTAGCCAGTGTTTAGATACCTTACAGTCCAATCACAGAATCACAGAGTAACAGAATCATTGAGGTTGGAAAAGACCTTTAAGATCATCCAGCCATTAACCTAACAGTGCCAGGTCCTTGGCTAAACCATGTCCCTAAGAGCCACATCTGCGTGTCTTTTACATACCTCCAGGGATGGTAAATCAACTATTTCCAATAATCTGCTAGCTGTCTGTTTTTTTTGAAAAACAGAGAAGTCAGACCTACTAGCTGTTATAAAACATTAATTAGCTGTAAAACTGAGTATTTTATGCTAGCTGCTTTTCCAGTACCTGAATACTGGAGTTTTCTTTTGAAAGAGGAAGTTTCAGTTTGCTGGTGCCAGCAGAATTTTCACAAAAAAAGCAATGGATCACTGGGATTTAACTTGTTTAGTAACTTCACATGCAGGCGTTATTCTTGACCGTTTCTTTTACTCTTCTTCATGAAACCACAATGATATACAGCAAGAGGGAATTAAACAAGGTCTGAAAAATATAATAAAAAATAGCCTGATACTTCTAATGTAAGAGAGGGGTCCTGGAGTCTTTTTGTTGCCCCTCACTGAGTCAGCATTACTGATCCAGTATCTGGACTGATTACATGACCAGCTTTAACTTTTCTGAGATTGGCCTGCTGGTCTTTTTCCTACAAGTAGTCTGCATATTGCAGAATTGTTTGGGTTTTTTTTAAAAGACAGTTCAGTTCAGCCATTAGCTAAATTCACATCTGGAAGTATGGCAGTACTTACAGGTAAACATATATCTCATATATATACATATACACAGCAAATACTGACTTCACAAATAGAACAGATAACCCTATCCTGCCTGTTGTTGTGGCTCTGTTTGACAACCCTCAGCAGCAGCTGATCTGGCCAAGCTCAGCCACAGCAGGATTCCCTTTGGTGAGCCTCAGCAGATGAATCAGGACCGCACTGATGGCAATTTCCCTTAACAAAGTGAAGTTCCCCTTAAGATCAGTCACCAACCCTTGGCAAATTAGAAGTAGTGGAGAGCTCCATGGGTCTGCATGTGTGGTTTTCAGAGTATCAATTAGCAGATGCAACTTCAGCACACAGAATAGTAAATATACTGAATTAAGACACAATATATGGGACATGACAAACACCTGCACTTTGTTAAAACTAAACCATGTCAGGCTGTTCAGAGCAGGACATTCCAAAACATTATACAGAATCAGAATGTGAAAAAATTTCCTCTCTGAGTCATCCCAAAAAGCACACAGATGTACCTGCTGTGCTGATGTACATGTGTGGCTCATGCCTTAGACAGCAGTAGTAGGAGCTTTCCCCAGTGCTTCAGCCGGCTTCCCTTACCCCACTGTCAAATGGTAAACCATATGAGAGCAGAAATGTCCAGCACAGCCAGTGGCTGCTAGTACCTTCTGCCTTACCAGTGGAAGTGTTCCTACAGCATGACAAAGTTCCAGAGAACAGACGCCAGCTGCAGAAACCAGTTCATAAGCAAGGTCTGAATCAGTTGGAATTGTGACGCATAGGAGACAATGGGCAAAGGACATAGGAACTATGCATATACCAAAGCAAAGTTAGATTAGATGACCTTAGCTCAAGTTATTTGTATTTTTTGTCTTGAAGATAAATATAAAATGAGACAGATGCCAGGACTTCTGCCAAAGTAGACTTGTAAAATGTCCTGCACGATTATAGTACCATTAAACCATATAAGGCATAAAATGATAACATTAACACATGTAAATGAGAAGACTGAAATTTGAACACTGAAAAGTACTACCAGACCTCATTTCCTTTTCCAGCCGTGATGTCCGTTTCCAACTGAGAACCTGTGTCCAATGTCTGAGAACAAGTGGAAAGTTTGGATGTGCCTGGGCATGCAAAGAGATTTTTTACGAAGTGTATTTTCCTTTTCCAGGATTTCAAAACAAACTCTGGAGAGAACAGTATCTGTAGCTGCACGGAGAATTTGGAAAAGCTCAGACTTTAATTGCTGCTCGTCTGCTTCTCTGGTGTTGCAGTTAATCTGCAAAGATACAAGGAGACATATCAATGTAAGTCAAATGGCAGCCTGTGAGTTATCTTTGCAGTGAAAGCAAGCTCACTCAGTAATAGGATTCGACAAGAGGTTAACTGGCCTTCTGCCTTATCCTAGATCTCTGCACTCCCTGTTTTAAGAGGCAGTAAGGAGAAATGTGGCTTACCCATTTCCTGGCTGGTCAGGAAAAAAACTGGGACAGTGCCTATGGAATTAAGCTCTGCCATTTCTAGAAGGCTCTTGTACCTCTCAAATACTCATACATAACAATGAATGACACTTCTGACATTTGTTTTCCCTTGTGAGATAGCCTGGCTAGCATGTGCTTGATTATGTTCCCTAATAGAAAGAGGACAACATATTTGAATCAGCAGCAGGAAAGGACAGGGTGAGATTTCAGGAAATGTGAGTTATTAAGGTGCAAAATGCTCTTAGAAACTCATTTTTAAGGAAAATATTCTGTCTTCTTGGAAGAAAGTATAGTGGGCCACTCTGAGGTTTTACATTGGTTTCAGGAATTTTTTTGGCATTCACACACATCTGTTACTTCCTTGGCTCCTGAAAGGTTGCAGCAAGCTGGAGGTGCCAGTTTAAAAACCAGTTTAACACACGGTACTGTAACCTTTGGTGGCTGAGGAGCTGCTGCATGTGCAGTTAAGCCATCTCCGCTAGGAGATGGAACATCTTGAATATCAGTAAGGAAAAAACCAAGGGCATTAGCCACTTCAGCTGATTTCAGTGAGTGCTTATATTGGTGAGTCATCAGTATCAGTCAGCTATTTGGGCCATCAGCTTTTCAAAAGTGGTGTACACTGTATAATGCAATTTTGCATATATATTGTGTAAAAATTAGCACTTGTCAAAGCTGCTGGAGAAATTTAGCTAATCAACTGTCTCAGTATTGAAATTAATTCATGGCAGGTGTGCATATAGGGTTTCAGAAAGTTTGGCTAAAAGACCTGCCAAGAGCTTGTTTCTCTTTGAAACAGGAATAAATCCATTTATTCTAGAAGATTAAGTAGAGATATTATTCAGCCAACTGTCAAAAATCTTTCACAGCAGATATGTCCTAAAATGAGATCATTCAAGTCTCTGAGAACTTTCTGGACTGGGAGAGACACCTAAATTATAAGTGTGTATGTCTTTGACTAGATAAGTCTAAGGTAAAATCTTCTTACTGAGGAGGTGACATAATGGTATTAAAGTGAAAGTCTGTATTTTAAATACTACTGTATGCCACCAGTCAGATCTGGCAAATATGTTGTGTCTGCAGCCTGGATAGACAAATAATTCAGAATGTCAGTATTTGCAATGCAACAAATTAAGTGATCTTGATCTCTTTTTTAGATGGGAGGTGAGGAAAGGTCATGGGAGGGCAGGCCTGGAGACCCTGTTCTGTGAGGAGAGGCTCCAGGACGAGGTCTGGTCCATCTGGGAAGAGAGAAGACTTCGGTGACACCCAACAGCAACCCTGGTGTGGACAGGAGTGGGCCAGAGGAAATGCAATGTCACGACTTGTCAGAGTGGTGCATGGTTGGAGAGTGAGAGGCAGTAACACAGCTGAAACTGGAAATTCAGAGCATTCACAAGGAATGTCCTCACAAGGACAGCTCAGCACTGGAGGCAGGGCTGAGGCAAGGCAACCAGCCTTGAAGGTTATCAAACCTCAACTGAGGAACCTTGGTCTGAGCTCAAAGCTGGCTCTGCTTTGGACAGGGCTTGGAAACCACATGTGGTCCTGTCCTAACTGAGTTGTTCTGTAACTTTATTAACTACTCTTGGAGCACCTCAGAAGCTCCTGGACAATTCTTACCTAAAAGTGCAAGGGTACCCTGCCATGGTCCTCAGGTAGGGCAAGTTTAGAGGCTGGGAAGGATGGAGGGGCAAGTTGTGGTAACACAAGGGTTCTGGTGGGGTGGAGACCCTTTGTCCTCGGCAGGTGGGCTTAAGTGGGCATCTTACTGCTGTGTACAAACACCAGACAGAGACAAGTTCTTCGAGTGGTACCCAGTGATGGTACCAGTGATGGGGTCAAAGCACTGTGTACAGGCTGAAACACCGGAAAATCCACTTAAAGGCAAGAAAGCACATTTTCACTGTGACGGTGGTGATACACTTCGGCAGGTTGCTCGGCGAGGGGGCGGCACTCCCACTCTGGAGGACACTCCAGCCCCAGCCAGTCCGGCCTTGGGCGACCGTCCGGGGCCGACCCCGTTCTCCGCGGGGGTGGGACGGGCCGCCCACCCGCGGTGTCCGCGGGCCCTCCCCGTCCCTCCCCTGCCTCCCCGGCCGCGCTGCCGTCCCTGCGCCCCGCTGGGGTGCCGAGCGGCCCCGCTCATCCCCGCCGCACACCTCGACCCGGGGCGGCCGCGCTCAGCCCCGCTCTCCTGCCCCGCCGCCGCCGTCAGCCCCGACTCCCCTGGCGCGGAAGATGCTGCGGCTCTGTCTCCTCGCCGTGCACGGTAAGGGGCGGCGGGGACGCTCCATGACACCTCCCGCCCGCCCGGGACACGGGTGGGCGCTGCTCTGGGGTCGGCGGCGGCCCCCAGGCCGGGCGCGCCGTGACTGGGACTCGCTTTGTCCTTGCAGCTCTGCGGCTCGCCGGGGCGGCCTTGCTCTCCCCCGGGTCGTGCGCCTTCGAGGACAGCGCCTGCGGCTACCAGTGGGACTACGCGCATCTGCCCTGGACGCTGCACGGGGAAGGTAAGAGCGCCGCCGGCCCCGGGCGCGCAGCTCCCCCCGCGCGTTCCTTTCCCCCGGGCGCACGGCCCCGCGCCGGGCGCT
>WBMZ01020912.1:0-10243 GCA_013400975.1 Atrichornis clamosus | reverse complement strand
CCTCTCCTCTGTATGGCTGCAGGAAGGCGGAGTGGGGGAAGTCCGCGAGCCTGAGGAGTTCCTGGCCTCTGGCCAGGCTCAAACCAAAACAGCCTGGCTAATGACAGCTGGATTCCTCTGGTGAGTCCATCCATACTGGCCATCTGTGCCATACTGGAAATATTCCCGTTTTGCTGGCTTTAGTACAATTCCTGCATTTCTGTTCATTGCAGACCATTCCTTTTCCTCTCAGCATAAGGCCTTCTAATTTGCCCAGGAGCTGTGGATATTTATTTGTATTTATGGCAAATTTTCCTTTACAGTGAGCATTTCAGTTTGCCTCCATTCAGCTGTCAGACTTCTTACAGCTGGAGGTAAAATGCTTCTATCTATGCCGAAATATGTGTCTATCAAGTGAAACTGATTCTTGGTACTGATTGATACTTGATTCAAGGCCAGGTTGGATTGGCCCCTGAGCAACCTGGTCTAGAGGAAGGTGTCCCTGCCCACGGCAGCAGGAGTTGGAACGAAATTATATTTAAGGTCCCTTCCAACCCAAACCATTCTATAATTCTGTCATTCTGTTGTAAATAGAGATGTAACTGGCCCCAGATTCAGCACATTCTTCCTATTTTCTAACTGTCAATCAGCTGGATGACCTGGAAGCAAATCCTCCTTGTCATACAAACTGATATCCAAATTACTGTCCTCCAAAGCAAAACAAGAATGTGCCAGGGTTTCTGAGAAAGCTCATTTTGTGCACTCGTCATGGGTGGTTCTTTTCATAACAGATTAAGTGCTGCTTAGGGATATTTTTCTTTACTTTCCTTCACGCTATGCACTTTTTGATTAGAGGTGATTGAATAATTTATTGCAAATTGCTTATTGGAAAGGGTTTGTTTTATTTCATATCAGCCAGAAAAATGTATTTTCAAGTGATTATTCTAATTATTGCACAGGTGATCCTCTGAATAGTTTCAGTGAAAAATTCTTGGTCTAAAGCTTACTTGGAAGGAGGTTTGTCACAAAAGAGGTAAAACCACTGAAGAGCATTTTGATATCCAAGGCTGTAGGCTGGTTTGGAGTGGATGAACAGGTCTCTTATTTTCTTCCACGCCTTGACTGCCTGTTAACCAGTCTGTTATTGGTTTTCTAATGTAAACACACTTGTGTTTTACAACATTCACTTTGTAAGTATTCTCCACAAGTCATTGAAAATGTGCTATTTCTATAAACATCCCTGCTACGAAATTCATTTGAAGTTATATTCACTGGTAAATAAATGTAGACTGTGCAAGAAGACATGAAAGAAAAATCCCTTGGGGAAGGAGTGGGGGTAAATGGCAGAGATAACATATCTTTTGGAAGCTTTTATATAAATAGACCTACAGATTTCCACATATTTATCATTGGAGAAGATTAAAACGTTTGATGTGCAGTTACCATTTCACATGAAAGCAAAAGGTAGTTTTTCAATTGCATTTCGCCCTTATAATTCAAGTGCTGACAATCGCTGGAAACCTAATTTAATGAACATTTTATAAGATCTTCAAGTGCTCTGTGGAAATTCCCCCCTCCCTTTGTCTGGCTGTGGTTTCATGTCCGTGGGCCCATTCCTAGCAAGCCCTTCACATGCCAGTGGCTCTCCTCTCCCCTGTTTACTCTCTGGAGCTGCTCCCACCAGCACAGGCACTTGACATGCCTACAGCTGCTCCATCAGGGTGTTTGTTTAATCAACACCTTTACCTGTGGCTTGGACAGCCCGACAAGGTGAACAGCCTGCCAGTCTCAGGGCTTGGCTCCTTGTCATCCTGTCCCTGGGGCATGCCCCTGGCATAGCATGAACATCAGTGCCTTTCCAAATGTTTGTAAGGTCCCACTCAAAGGCCAGCCACAGGTCTATGCTCCCCACATGCCCCACAATCACTTCCCTGGCAGATCCAGATGCTTTTCGCCTCTCACCACCTGGCCCCACTTCACTCCCTTCTGTTTCACAGCACAAGCAGCAGCCTTCAGGAGGGCAGATACCCTCTGCAGCCTTCTCTGTAATGCCCTGGTTTCTGATGAGATTCTTAGCAGGTTTTGCTTTGTCTTGGAGCCATAGAGGAGTCCCAGTGAACAGTCACGGATCAGTATCCACCCAATCATAGCATCACAGAATGGTTTGGGCTGGAAAGGACCTTAAAGACCGTCTCATTCCAATCCTTCTGCCAGGGGCAGGGACACCTTCCACTAGACCAGGTTGCTCAGAGCTCCATCCAACGTGACCCTGAACATTTCCAGGGATGGGGAGTTCACAGCTTCCCTGGGCAACCTGTGCCAGGGTCTCACCACCCTCACATGGAAAAAGTTCTTCTTAATATCTAACCTAAACGCACCCTCTTTCAGTTTAAAATATCTTCCTCTTGTCTCTCCTGTCTCATGATAGGAGGTTGGAAAGGCAGGTGGTGGAAGAAGACGAAAGCCATGGATAATTTTCCCTGCTGTTAGCCAGCAAGTTTCTCTGTTGCCTCCTTCCCTGGACTCAGAGGGACACAGAGGTGCAATTGTGGGTGTAGCAAAAAGGTTCCTAGGGACCAAATTCCTTTGCAAATTCCCGAGAGTGCTGCTATCCCATCAGGGTTAAACAAGAAGTTCCTGGCCATGTGCACCAGAGGAATTTGGCTGTGGTCAGGAAGGATGCTGCATTCAAGGGGCTAGGGGGAAGCTCCAGGAAAACTTTTTATTTCCTAGGGATTCTCTGCAGCAGGAGCTTCTGAGCAACTCACTTCCCCAAGGCTGAAATCAGGCAAGTGCATTAGGAAGAGCACAGGAAAGGCAGGAATCTGGTGAGAGGGTCAGGAGGAAAGGGAGGTTGTTGGTTTCCTGGATGACCTAAGAACAATATGATTGCTTATATTAACCTGAACATTTGCCAAAGAAACAGTTGCAGCAGTCCACAAACACTGCATGATATTGCAGAGAGGATGATTTAATGAGAATAACAACCTTTCCTGTGATAGCACTCAGAAATTGTACCACACCCCCACCACAAGACTAAATCTGCTCTTGGGTTTTTCCATTTCATCAGGACAAGTATGACACAGAGAAAGCAGCAGGCCTTCAGCAGAAATAAATCACATTATAGCAGTTTAGATGATAAAGAGAAGGGATGCTTTGCCCACCTCCTCACACCACAGTTGTCGGCTGTGCTGGGCTAGAGCTGAGCACGGGGTGAGGGTACAGCCTTGCCACCAGACAGGGTCATCTCACATACTCTCTCCCTCTTCCAGGGAAAGGCATGATGCCATAAATGCAATTAGCAAGGATTTCTTTTTTTTTTTAATCTGAAGAGAAGAAAATGTAGAAAAAGCTCCCCTATGAATATTTCACAAAAGCTTGTTGGCCCAAAGCACATAAAGTAGAAGACCAGAAGTTTTTCACATCTCTGCACTTTTAATGAGTGCAAGATCCAGAACACTGAGCACAGATTTTATGTGGAGATTTCAGTAATTCCTTGCAGTAATTTCAGTAGCAATTTCACAGTGAAAATTACAGATACAGAAGGAAGAGAAAAGGACTTCAAGCACAATGACTGCTTTCCAGCTTATTACAGCATCTCTCTTTTTTAGAGTGTTTTTTCATTTGTTAAAGCACTATCCCAGTTCTTGGTACTCAGGTTTCCTTCTTTTGTTCTCTTCCTCACTCCACCCCTACCTTCAAAAATAATGTGCTTGTGTGCCTTTGTTAAAGTGATATGAAACAGGGAGACCAGGCTACACAGTGTGCACTGTGTGATAGCTGATGGTCATCTGGGGTGTGGTAGTGAGGTTGTGTACAGGGTGTTTCTAAGTTTAGCTCCATAGCTAAACTGAGTGGCATCTCCTCACTCAATTCAAAAGGGAATATGGACTCAAGCCTGAGAAAGTAATTCCAAATTTTCCAGCATCTATTTTATGAGCATACTTTACTTTCCTTAATGCAGAGAATTGATTAATATTCCTGTTTGGTTCAGTAATTACTGGGATGTATACAACCTTTTTCAAATTTATTTTTCAATCTGGATATTTCAGTTTTTACTCAATTCACTCAAATTTAGTAGATTTATTTCCTACATTGCCCCACCAATCCATCTTGTTTCAGGACTAAAAGAGGGTACGAGACAAGAACAGCTGTGGTGACAGAGTCTCTTTTTGATATCTGTGCTGTCTTCTGGGTACTCGTGTCCGTGCCATCACCAGCTCTTTATTCACACACACTTTTTAAAGATGCACCTCGTGTGAAGGTTGGATGGGGCCCTGAGCAATCTGGTCTAGTGGAGGATGTCCCTGTCCGTGGCAGGGAGGTTGGAATGAGATGGTCTTTAAGGCCCCTTCCACCCCAAACCAACCTGTGATTCTATGAATGCACACGTTGCAAGTTTTCCCTGGCAGATCCATGTTTTATTTCAAGTCCAGCAAAGGCACTAGATCTACATGAGGGCATTGCCCGAGCCAGTTGTTAAACTTCATTTCTTTTTGTTTTAGTTCTGGCCTTGCAAAATGCATGCAACTATGTATGACTTCTTTTATAAAATCATTTCTAAAATTATTTTAAACAGCTGAAAGTACTTTGCTTCTTCTTCCAAGAATATTGCTCCACTCAGAGATCAAGCACAGACATATTCAGCTGAAAAGATAAATATTTGGGAAAATAATCCTACTTTTTGCAGAGGGGTCAGTGAACCTAACAGTCTCAGTACTTGATGACACTGTGTTATGGTGACTCAAAATGGGTTGTTTTAAAATAAAAGCAAAGATCCTGGTGAACTGTTATACAGCGAGCATCTCTCATCCCCCCTCCTCGTGTTCTCCTTGGTTTGTTGAGAAGTTAACTGAGTGGTGGAGCTTTTCTCACAGTGCTTCAATTCCAGCAATGCCAAGCTGCTCTTTCAGAGGAGTGAATATCAGTTGGTTCTTAATGAGAACTGCAGGCACTTGGCAATTCTGGCTGTCAGCTCTCTTTAAAGGCTTAAATACAGTTTTAGTTAGTGCTTCTATATGTGAAGCTTTTGATTGCTATTAGAAATAACAAAGAATACATAAATAAATATATAAACAAACAGCCCCAGAGCAGGCAGGCTCCCAGGTCTGTTCACATTGGCCAACACAGATGTTTTACCCAGCCTGGTAATATTTAAATGTAGACACTGCAAAGAGCTTTTTGTGGTGATGTCTCCTCTTGTGCTGGGTCAGAGTGGGAGCCCTGAGTTCAGGCTGGGGGATGGCTCAAGCTGGGCTCGTCCTGGCTGTCCACCAAATGTTACATCCCTGTTCTGCTCTGCGAGCCAGGGGAGAGGAAGGCATCCTCCTGACTTCCACTAGCAGTCATCACCTGGGGTTAATTACCCTGTCGACTCAATTTCTGGCCAGCCAGTCATGCCACTGCCTTGTCCACTGGTTGGTCTCCACCGTTTGTGAATATAGCAGGGGATGCTTGGTGGAAATTTGGGCTTTTTTCTCTCCATTGTTATGTTTTGCCTAATTCACCACCAGCAGCAAAGTAGGACAGGGGTCATATTTACGTTTTTTTCTGAGTAGAGGAATAATGATACCTGACAGAGGTGTCATTTTGGAAAGATGTTTTATAACAGATGCCTTTCTTGCATTCCTCCTGGAAGCCCCAGAGGAGCTCCTGATGGCTCTGGATGGGCCATGCCTTGCCCATATCCTCGAAGAATTTGGCATTAGGGTGGCTGGTTCTGTGGCTGGTGTGTGTGTTCTGTGGCCAGCCCCACACACCAGGGAGCTGCTCAGCTCCTGCTGCAGCCTCTCCATCAGCCACCAGCTTTTGGGAAGCTGGCAGCTACTTCACATCCCGCAGACTTCTATCCTGCTGTCAAATTTGGTTGGAACTGGGCAACAGTGCATTACTACGGAGGCAGTGATAAGCAGACAGACAGACAACACGGTCCCACATGCTGGGTTTCCTTTGGAAACCGAGCTAAAAATAACACAGTGATGAATAGAGCTTAACTGGGAGGCATGTCACAGGAGAGAACTGGTGGAGAGGGGAACGAATGTGACTGTCCCGTCACTGTTTCACATGTCTGAATATCAGCAACAGCCTCTCAGAATATTTCTAGTGATTCTCTCACTTGAAACAGAGCATGCAGATGTATTTCCTAGTCCAGAGCTGACTGTTCTCAGTGAAAATTAACATCCTGGTAATTTTAAACTCTGCAAAACCCCTGAGGATTCCAGCTGGGCTCGGATAGTGTCCAATATTATCCTAATCTTTTTTTTTCCTCCTTGCAACTATACCAAAGATAATAATTATATGTTCTATTTAAATAAACAAAAGCATTGCTCTCAGTGCTTCTGACTGCTATCAAAGCATTCATGTGAGTTCATGATCCCTGGGCTTCCTAGTTGCAGAGGTATTCAGGAGGTCTAGCAGCAAAAAAAAGGAGGAGAAACTGAAATACACAATATTGCAAAGGAAACTGGCAGCATAAATGATCCTGTGCAAAAAAAAAACCAAATCAAAACCCTGAAAAATTAAGGGCAGACATTACAAAAGGATAATTTTAATTTGATAGCTTAGCAGAAAATTTTGAAAGGAAAGTGAATGTACATTGAAATGAAACAGCAAACGAAACATTGCCAAAACCCTTCTGTCACTGCAAGTCAGCTTGAAATGTTCTAGCTTCCCTTTTGGGCTTTCAGTCCTCTTGTTTAAATTTGTAAGAAAACAAAATGTGGCTTTTTTTTTTTTTTAATCTCAATCTCAACATTGTAATTTTCTTTGCCAACTTTTCCTCCTTCAGTATTGAGGACTATTTAAGAGTAATCAAAACGGTTTCCCAGACTTTAAATTTGGAAACTTGATGGCACAAAGGAAGTTTTACAGTCTTAGAGTCCTCTAGAATTTTGCAAATATACATAAACTTTGAGTTGCTTAATGGACTAACATGAAATCTAATCCTGATTTAGTTTGATTTTTAATTAATTAGGTATACAATAGAAGTATTGGAGACATGATTCCAAACAGAAGAATGTGTTTACAGACACACAGGTATTCCTAAAACAAGAAGTTGTAATTACCTCCTACTAGAGAAATTAATTACACTGGAATAAGACACAGACGTCATCCCAGTGTGTGATGAAAAGAGAGAAAATGGAATGATGTCATATTAGGCAGGAGTGCTTTATCCCTAAAATTCAAATTCCTGATGAAATTTTCTACAATAGAAAGAGACTGATTTTTGGACCTGTCAATATATCCATTAGCTTTGGCTAAGGGTGATTAAACCCATGGCAAAACAAATGTGAGCAGCAACGAGCTTTGCAGTAAATGCTCTCAGCACAGAGTTTTCTCTTTCAGGCAGCTGGCACAGGTGCCACAAAGATGTGTTCAAACGGGAGTAGATGAGAGATGGAAGCAAATACACGTCCAGAAAAACCTGTTCGCTGTTCATCGGGATGTTTTGCACTTCCATGGATCCCATCCAGAGGCTGGAAGTTGTGTACAGATTCCAGAGAGCTAAGCTCCACAGTCCTTCCCTGATGAAAAGAAATGACACTGACTACATTTGACAAGAGGACAAGATAAGATCCTACACAACAAAAAACATCAGCAGAACAGGCTGCTTATTGTTTGCTGATGATACATTCAGGATGTGCAACTCTGTGGAACGGGCTACAGCTAAAAATAGGAAACCTGCAGTCCCCAGAAAGCTGCCCTCCTCTCCTCTGCCCCTCCACCTCTGTCAGTCAGCCCAAGCCCATCATCAGCACTCTCCTAGGTACAAAATAAGGCAACTAACTCCTAACATTCCCTCCGTGCTGAAAACCAGGGGTCAGGCATCTTTTTGAGAGTTTGAAGGGGACCTGGCAGGGTGGAACTACCTAAGCCTACTTAATTCGGAATGGGAGGTAGGTACCTGACTTCATTTTGCTTCCCGGGAAACTCTCAGTCATGGGTTCTTATTTGCATTACCTATTCGTGTTTCCAGGGGCTAAACTAGCCATGCAAATTGTGCTCATTGAGGTAGGAATTGAGTGTTTTGGTTATGCTGGTGCTTTATCAGCACAGCCGGTAGATGACATCCCATAGGGCAAATAGAACACCCTGGGAATCCTGAAGATGTTGGATCTGAGCAGTGCATGTAACAACACACTCCTTGCTGGCTCTAACACTTGCATTCACACAGAACCATACGTGACTGGCTCTCACACAATCATATTTTGAAAATCCCCTCTCGCTGTCCCCTGACATGGGCTCATTTATCCAAGGAGAACTCCCTCTCTTCCCATGCATGCAGCTATTCCATATAGGAGTGTCTGTGTGTTCTGCCCAGCTGTATGTGTTTGAATACGTTGCCAGACAGAGCCATTCCAATGAAATCATTGGACTGTTATTTGGAGGGCTGAAATTTCACCCACTCCATAATTTATTTTACTCTCTCCAGAGCCAGTCCATCACTTACCCACTGGAATGTGTTGCCAGCTGTCACAGCACACTAATGCTCCTTGGCTAGAAAACTTCAAAGTCTGGTAAGCTGTCCCAATGGGGAGGGGGAAAATGTTGGCTGATGAGTTTGGTGTTTCTTCACAACAACTTACTCGCTTGGTTACTAGGCATGCATGAATCCGTGTTTCCCATACACTGCTACAGCCAAACAAGAGCAGAAAAGCTGCCTGCTGCCCCTCATCTCTGCCAGACAGCACCCATGAGTCTCTCACAGGACTTGACATCTGTGGGAATGGGAGCAACTTCCAACTTTCATGACTCTGTGCTGATGTGGGGCTTTTTTCTCTATTAAATATAATATCCCATCTCATCTGCAGAGGGACTTCATCTGAATCAGAAGTGGGGAATCACAAATGGGAAAGACAAAGAAAGAAACTGTCTCTAAGTCAGCCAAAAGGATATTTTTGGTGGTGGGCACCTCAGTTTTCCAACCAGTTTAAGCTCTTCTTAGCCCTTTGGACTGTTTCTTCCATTTTAGAGGTTGTGCTCACTATCCTTGTTTTAGAGAGGAGAGCTTCTCATCGTACAGTGCTTGACAGTTTGCAGTGATTTTTGTGGTGATGGTGGCAGAGAGGCTTTTGTGCCACTGTGTGTATTTTCCTCTCAGTGTCATGGGAGCACGGTTTACGAGCACCAGAAGGATTTGGAAATGAATGCCACTGATGGGAAGGAATGCAGAGTTTGCAGCAAAGTTATTACCAAAGCCAAGAGGGACATGGAGGGTTTTTCTTGCAGCCCTTATGGCTGCAGGGAAGGGCAGGCTTTGGAATCTTTGTGGATCACCCACCACAACCCTTGCACTGGACTTGGAGAGGAGGATAGGAAGGAGGGCAGAGGAGGAGGTTTTGGAAAAGGGGCTGTATCCTCTCAGGAACTGGAGTGCTGGATGTGCCAACAATTCCAGGCACACTGATAGACCTCCTTAAATCCAGTCATGTTGTTCATCCTTCATTCTCCTGCTGCTCCAGAGAGATTTGGTCAAAATCAGGCATTCCTGCTGTAACCCCAGAGCTTTGATCTTACCTCAACTGTATTTTCATGACGAGGGTGATAGAAAACTGTTGGCCTTCATTTGTGATTTTCAGAAGATTGATGGTAACTGGTCACCACCTCATTTATTTGCAAGTGCAGCATAAAGGGAGCACTGGTTTCATCAAAGGAGTTGGCAACAGGTTATATGTTACACATAATCTCTACCAGCTGCAAATGCAGCTATCTGATATCTTATACTTCAGTTACGCGATGATATCTCTCTTCTTCCTTTACTGTTTTCCTTAGATATTAATATTTTTAAGTACTTTTCTCAAAAAAAAAAAAAAAAGAAGATGAAGAGAGAGAAAATAAACCTGTTTCTTCCCCACCCCCGCCATTTCCCTCTCAGTATATGAGGGCCTGTTCTTTTCCCCTTTGACCGTCACTTTTTGTTCCCTTTGTGCATTCCTCCCACTCAGTCCCTTCTGCAATTTGATAAAAAACTCATTTCCCAGCTGCAGCTTTCTAAGTGCTACTCTTTAGTGGTTAAGCATAAATCTGTGAGCTTGTTTTGCTCTTTTTCTATGAAATATGAAATACACCTACTCTTGCCTGAGCCATCAAAGGGTGTCATCAAAACATCAAAATATTGCATCAGTTGGCTGAATTTCTTCATCTTTTATTAATTTCAATATATTTGCTTTCCTTTTTATATGTTATCAAAAACTGTGTTTACCTTTTTGTCTCTTTACAGTTGTGCATGGTGCTTCTAGTTTGGGGAGGAAGGAGGGAAGGAGGG
>WBMZ01020910.1:0-14525 GCA_013400975.1 Atrichornis clamosus | reverse complement strand
TCGCTCCGCTCCGCGCCCCGCGCCGCGGCTGGCGGAGCGGCGGGGCCGGAGGGAGGCGGCGGGGCGGGGAGGGGGTGGTGTCTCCAGCCCGGCTCTCCCGCAGGCCAGGCTCCATTAACGAGATTATTATGCAAATGGAGCAGCCCTGTGCCACCCGCCAGCCTTACCTCATCCCCGCCGGCGGGGAGGCAGGGCAGGGGGGTCCCTGGGCCCCTCCACCCCGGGGGGCTGACACATGGCTAGCAGTGCCAGTCCGACTGGCATTCCCCGTCCGAGGAGCCTGCCACCACCCCCCTGCAGCCGGACACCCAGGAGGGGCACCGGTGGGCACCGCCGACGGCCTGTGCCAGGAGCATCCCAGTGGCTCGGCACCCCCAGCCCTGTCCGGGCACCCTGGAGGGGGCGTCTCGTCCCGGTCCCGTCCTGCCAGGGTGGGTGCACAGGGACAGAACTGTGGGTGGGCAGGAGACAGAGCCTGGGAGGCTCCAGGTGAGAGGGTGGGCACGGGGGTGGCACGGGGTGGCACGGGGAGGGGGCCGTGCATTCAAACACACACATGAAGGTCCGGGAATATTAAACTGCATTGCAGATAAATCCCCAACATAAATATCGTGAGCTGCTCTGCCACGGGGGGGCCCAGCATGGAGATTTATAGCCCAGCAATTCCCACGGTGGACCCCTGCAGCGGCTGTGTACCCTGGCCCCCTGCGGCTGTCCTGCCCGTCGTGCTCAGGGGTGCCTTGCTACCCTCACCCTCCCATGCCAGCACATCCCTGGGTGCTTAGAGGGGGCTCTGGGTCTTCTGGGTTCTGGGGAGGGACAGCACACACTGGGTGCTGTGCTACTTGTGGCATGCGGCCCTGCTTGCCGGGACACGGGTGCCGCGGTGATGTGGGACCTACTGTCCTGTCCTGTGGGCACTGTGGGCTGGCCCCAGGCACAGCCCTCACTGCTCTCCTCTGCTGGGGTGCTGGGCACGGCCCAGGCACGGTGCCTTCTGCAGCAGTGAGACACAACATCACCTGCACAGGTAGGGGCACACATGTGCATCACCTGCACACCCACACACACTGACACGCACCAGTACAGACACACGTGCTCACACACAAGCATTCACTGCCATCCATGCATATTCTGGCTCACTAAACACACGCTCAGGTGTTGCAGCACAGCTTTCAAAGGGCACATGCCAAGGCAGAGAGGTTCATGAATCCCATCAGAAACATGCCCAATCTTGGGCATCCCAACCAGCCAGGCATCACCAACCCCAGTGGGATGCAAGGGCACCCAGAGTCAGGCTGCTTCATGGGTGGGGAGCCCAACCCTGCTGCTCATGAGGGGGGCTGGCTGGAGGGTGGGGGTATGGGACTGGGTGCCATGCACCAGCCTCCCCATACCTGCACTTACCCTGCCCTGAGACACACTTGGCACCTTGGTTGGAGCATGATGGATGCACATGGGGAACGGGGGAGGGCCTGGCATTATTAACAGCCCTGGGTATTGCTCCAACAGGGCTGTAAAAATTAAAGGCGTGTGGATATAAAATAATGGATAAATCTGAGCCGGCCGCAGAGCGCTGCAGCGTCCCGCAGGTGTTGGCATCTCAAAAAGCTGGGGTATTGCAGGTGTGTGATGGGCAGGTGTAGATATGGGGCATCAGGCAGTGCCTGCACCTGCTTCCAAGCTCTGACTTTCCCCCAAAAACTAGGAGTGCCCTGAGAGAATGCGCAGGCAGTGCCAACCTGTGGAGCTGGTACTGCGAGGCAAGCAGCTGCTGCTGGAGCTGGGCTGGAAGAAAAGAGCTTTGCAGACTGGGCTGGGGGAAAGGGCACCTGCTTCTGGATGCCCACAAGTGCTGCCCAGCCCATGCACGCCCAACAGCAGGATCCCTGTCATGGGGCCAACACACTCAGGAATCACCAAGCAGGTGTGACCACCCTGTGGCCCAGCACTCTGATCCCGAGCAGCACCCACCTCACCAGCCCCACTCCGCCCTGCCCATCCCGCGGGCCACCCCGCCAGCATCCTCATTTTCCCCAAGATTAGCCGCGGCGCGGGAGCCTCCGCGCATCGCCAGCAGGTGACAAATAAGATTTTTCCACTCTCCCGAGCACCCGGCATGGGTCTGTCATTGAAAATGCAAAGCAGTGCAGTGCCAACCTCCGCCGCCCGCCCTCACCTCTGTCAGCCCCTCAGTGGTGAGCACCCAGCCAGATGAACCCCTCCACCATGACCACTAGATCCCTGCTCCACCCACTACTCTCCCTCAGCAGTGCTGGGGTGCTGGGCATGGTGCCTTCACGCCCAGCAGGGCAGGTTCCTGGGGGGTTTCTTACATGGATGCTAGTCTGGGAGTGTCATCCTGGGTGGGCAGCACGGCCTCATGGTGTCCTTTGGATGCACCTACATGCCTGGCAGAGGTTGGCATCAGTGAGGGATTGTCCCTTATAGGAAACACTTGGCCCAAGTCTTGCCTATTTGGGGTGGGCATCACCCCACAAGTCCCAACCCAAAGGGCCCCATTCCCAGCACCTAAGGTGGGAGTATGAGTGTTCCACCCCACAGCTGGGCACATCCCTCCATTACCTACAACCATCATCCACGGACTCAACTCTCCCAAACCCCTCAGTCCCCCCCAAACCCCTCCGCTTCCCCCAATTCCAACCTGGCATCCCATTATCACTGTGCCCCCAGCCCAGAGCAAGGCAGTCCCCCAGAAGCCCCCAGCCCGGCTCCCCCCCGCCGGCGCCGCGTCTCCCCTCCGCTATTGTCAGAGGGTTGCCTCTGCCTCTGTCTGCGAAATTAATTCGGAGGTGGAGAGGGAGAATTATGTAAAGTGTGGTTATTCTGGAGCGGCGGGGGAAGCGCGGCTGATGGCAAAGTGCCTTTTTGTGTGTTTAATATGCATTTTTTTCCAGCAGTGCATTTTCAGGCGGGTAATTTGCTGTCTTTTCAGACCCCGATCAGTATCATTTCTCCGGCAATGACAGCTTTTATTTGCACTGAAATGAATGCTGCAAAATTTCCAAGAAATAGCCGAGGCCCTGTTGGCTGCCCACCCCCGCAGGGCCGGGGCATGGGCACCCACTGGCGCCTGCCCCCCACAGCCCCCTGCCCCCGGCCCCACTTGGCAGCAGTGCCGTGGGGTTCTGGGCATATGCGAGTGCCAGTTTGCACACCCCGTGTTCACACAGGGGTGTGCACTCCCCTGGCTCCTGCTTCTTGGAGCGCTGTGTGCACGTCAGCGTCACACCTGGGGTGAGTACATACACCCACAGCAACGTGTGTGCACACATGGACACCCCCTGCGCACGTGCACAGTCCGCAGCACAGCATCCCCCTCCCGTGCACACACACACACACACACACACTCCTAGTTTATGCATATCCCTGTCTGAACGTGGACACACACACAATGCATACACGTACCTCCTTGTGTGCTGGGGGGACACCCCACACTTTGTATCCCCCCCAGACCTTGGCATAGCGCTCCTGACCCAGAGCACCCACCCACCAGGAGGGTTGGGTGTTCCCACATTCACCCCTCTCCACCCCAGCAGAGGCCAGCCCTTGGGGAAATCAAGGCACAGAGGGGGCGGGCACAGATGGGTGCTCTCAGCACAGCCCCATCACTTCTGGGCACCAACAGCAATGGGTGGGAGTCTGGAGGAGATGCAGGGGGGGTGTGTCTGTTTGTCTGCACCTCTGGATGTTGGGAGGGAGGAAAAATGCTGTTTGTGTAGGTGTGCGCCGCGTGGGCGTTGTGTGCCGGAGCTGGTTTGCCGGAGCCGCGGTGCTGGCGTGCGGCGCTGCCTTTGCAGCGGCTGTGACGCTGCCTGTACACACCTGGGTGTGCACCTGTGTGCCCGTGTCACCCCCTGCCTGTGCCACCCCCTGCCCGCGCCACGGTGTGTGTGACGGTGCATCTGCAGCAGTGCCGTGGGCACACGTGTCCATGCGATGTGTGTGGGCATCTCCGACAGGGACAGCATCCCCGGATGTGCCCACGTGGCCTAGGGGTGACATGAATGGTGTTGTGGGGCGCCCATGCATGTGCAATGCTGCACCCCCCTACAATACTGTGGGGGGCTGCACGGTCCAAAGCCTTGGGTCCCATACACCCCCAGCCCCGGGTCCCCGGCTGCAGAGGCGCTGGTGCCTGGCACGGCCAAGGTTAACTCTGCTGGAGCCCATGGGCACAGTGCGGGGAAGCTTTAATTTAATGAAGTGTGAGGCTTTTTATGGGCTTTTAATTACGTGGTGATAATTAACATTATAGGCCTCTGGGTCCCGCTGGTGCCCGGCTGCCCTGCGCCAGCTTCCAACTGTTTGTAAATAAATCCCACGGGACTCGCAGTGCCCGCCCCAGGGCACCCACCTCCAGCGGCAGGGAGCAAAGCCAGCCCCAGCCCCCTCCTCACCTGCCAGGGCACAATCCACTGCAAAACATGGGGAATAAGGGGCCCACCATTCTTTCCCCCAGCAGCACTCAACCACCTGGGTTTTTCCAGCCCTCTGCCTGAACAGAGCTGGCATGTGGCAGTGCCAAGCTTGGTGAGAGCAGGCACAGGCAGCAATGCCACACTTGTCACCCCCACTGGAGCCGAGCCTGGCTCGGAGCAGCCCCCCGTGCCGGGGCTAATAGGAAGCAATTCATCAGGCAGCACTGGGCGCGCTGCCCACCCGCCAGACACCCGATGGATTTATCGTGCAGCACCCAGGCAATTTCCTGCCCTCCTCTAATCAATAAAGGAGGGCAGGGGGCAAGGCCAGCTCCCCGCTGCAGGTCATGATGTGTGTGGGGAGATAACACCCCAGGAAATGGGTCAGGAGACCCAGGTGTGTGGGTAAGGACCCCCACCACGAAAAATTTCCCCACTTCCTGCCAGGACCAGTGGCTCAGCACCCATGGAGCAGGGGGACTACAGATTAAAGCATCTGGGTGCCCCCCACCCAACAGCACTGGGGATACTGAGCAAGATCCAGGGTGTCATACCCTGCAGCCATTAGGGCCAGCACCCGGCTGCTTCCCCCACCCACCCACCCTCACACAGGGAGCCCAGGCCTCTGGGCTCCCCTCCCCCACCCCTTCCCATTTAATTTTTCCTAATGAAAGGCAGGAGGATGGCGGGGAGCCGGGGCACCAAGGTCGAGGCTGCCTTTAATCAATCCCCGCTGCTGGCTGGGTGCCCGGAGGAGCTGGTGGAGGAGAGGACGGGGGCTGCGGCAGGGGAGGAAGTACGGAAGGGAGCAGAGGGTGCCACCAAGGGGCTCCCAGCAGACAACTGGAGCACCCAGTGCTTGGCACCTCCAGGGACCCTGCTATGCCCCACCACCACCCCAAAGAAAAGGCACCGTGAATGCACCATGCTGCCCGTCCGGCACCAGGGCTGTGCCCGGATCCTGCCAGGGCAGCTTTAATCCTCTGCAGGCAACATCCCCAAAAATCAAAACTCCTCCCTGCACACACTTCCCACCATGGGGTACTGCCCCCTCTTTGCCCCCCAGGGTGGGGACATGGGCTAGGGCTGTCCCCAGGCTCAGGCTGCTAAAGGCACTGGGCAAAGGAGTGTGCAGGGAGCCAGGGGGGACCCGGGGGTGACCTAGAGCTGGGTGCTGGTGACAGCACTCACCCCATGCACCAGCACAGTGGGGCCCAGCCCACGGGTGAGCAGCTCCAGTTGGTGCAGGTAGAGCGGGTAGAGGCTGGTGTCGGCTGGCGGCCGCGGCAAATACAGGAAGCGCACAGCTGGCGCGGGGCTCTGCTCCAGGACCAGTTTGTTGGCGGCACACACATACTCATCCGACACTTGGGTGGTGTTGGTCGGGAAGTTCACAACCCCTTCCTCCTCTTCCTCCTCCTCTGCTGGTCCCCCCGGGGGTCCCCGGCAGGTTTGCCAGTGCAGGCGGGTGATGGTGTCCCAGGGCACCAGCTGGATCTGGGCCTGTATGCGCAAGTCCTTGAGGAGCTGGCGCAGCTTCTCCTCCTGGGCATGGGGCATGGTGCCCGCCTCCACGCAGAGGAAGAGGCGCAGGCGGGCCCTGCGCCAGGCCCGCGCCATGTTGAGGACACAAGCCATCTGCAGCAGGAACAGGCTGCAGGTGTCCGCATAGCGGGCGCTGTCGGGCCGCAGCAGGTTGACGGGCCAGACGTGGATGGTGGGCGGGGGGCTGGCGGCCCGCCTCAGCTCCCAGGCCTTGTCCAGACTCTCCAGCTGCCGGGCCAGCAGGACGTTGCGAAGCATCTTCAGGGCGTCAGCCACAATGCCCACGTACTCCCGGGCTGACAGCAGCTTGGGGGTGGTGGGCGCCCGCAGCGGGGGGAAGCGCAGGGGGACCTCCTCGCGGGCGCTGGTGAAGGCAGGGTGCCGGGCTAGACCATCCTGCGGTGCCTCGTCGTCGTAGAAGCCCAGCACCAGGGTGTTGGGGCGCATCCCGCCTGCCAGAGAGACCGTGCCAACCCAGCTGAGCAGAGGCAGAGGGCTCCACCAGTCCTCCTGGCACTGCAGGTGCCAACAAGCCACAGCTTGACTTTGGCATTGCTCACCCTGCCGAAGCCAGACCCCTCAGGATCATACACCCAAGATGCCTCCAACACTCAACTTGATTTTGCCATTGCCCACCCAATACCTCTCCAACTTGGCCTTGGCACTTGCCCACACTGGGTGCTTCCAAACCCCTTGGCATCTCCAATCCAGGTGTCTTCAAGCCCCTCAACACTGACAACAGTGATGCCTCCAAGCCTCAACCTGGCTACAGCACTGCTCACTCCAGATGCCTCCAAGAGCAAACTTGGCTCTGGCATTGTCCATCCAGGTGCCTCCAAATCCCTTGGCACTTCTCAGCCCACAGGGACAGTAGGATAGACCCTCCCCCATGTCCAGCCTGGACACAACTTACCAAGGCCAGAGGTGAAAAGGAGCTGTCGGACGCCGTGCCGCACTGAGGGCGCAAGGGTGAGGCTGACAAAGGCCTTGACATTCAGTTTGTCCACCAAGCTCAGCCACGAGTCCTGCTGGGGCTGCAGTGGGTCTGAGGGCAACATGTCTGGGTGGGGAGCAAAACCAGCATCAGTGGGACAGACATCCAATACTGAGGCTCGTCCTGGTGTCCACCCCTACTGCAAAACCAGTGCCAACCCCTGTGCCCACCCCAGCACCTATGAGATGGAGAGGAGGAAGCAGGTGCTTACAGGGAGAGATACAAAATTATACATAAATGTATAAAAAAATACCCAGGCAACCCCATCCCCACTCCCCAATTTCAGGCCATTAGTCACCACAGCAACGGCGGGGAAGTGGGGAACAGAGCCTGTGCATCAGCCATGACGTGTACCAGGGAGAGCACGTGTGTGCAAACCAACACACACCAGGTGCAAACACACCTGAGGCATCTGGACACACCACGGCAGGCACGAGGTGAGGATGGACACAGGCATAAGTGTGTGCAAGGCTGTGCCGAGTGCGTGCCCACCTGCAGGACACACGTGCTGACCCGGGTGGCATGTGCCATGTGTGCACACCAGCACTGACATGTGCAGGAGCCCCATGTGCACATGAAGGGATGAACATTGGAGCACATGTGTGTACAACTGTGTGTGCACAGCAGGCATGGGACAGACAGAAGCCACCAATGTCCCCCATACATGCCAAGCCCAGGTACCGCACATCTGCCCAAAATGCTGACATTCCCAAGCCAGCAGCTGGGCAGCAGCGTCAAGCCAAGAACTCCGAGAGCCCCCTGGCACCACAGTGAGGGGCAGAGGCCACCAGCGCAGGGGGCAATGCAGAGCCTCACCCAAGTCCTGCAGCTCCACATGGCCCAGGACGTAGAGGCCGCTCTTCTTGAGGTCATTGACAAAGTCGATGAGGCGGGCGCTGCCTCGTGGGTTCTGCACCATCAGCAGCATCTGCGGGCGCCAGAACTTGACGTGGTCCTTCCGCACATCCAGCATCAGCAGGTACTTCCGCACCTGGAGCAGGGAGGGAGGGAAACAGGTGAGGAACCCTTCTTTCAACAAACCACCCCCTGGGGATGCCAGTCCTGAGGACATGCTGTGCAGGACACAGCTGAGCTGCCATGGGGACACCAACTTTCCACCCCATGAGGGGACAGGAGGAGAACAGGGCTCACCTGATGAAAGATGAGGGCCTGGCTGATGTAGCCCCAGGTACTGCTGGGTGAGAGGTAGTGGAGGGCGAGGAGGAGGAGGAGGAGGAAGCCCAGGCTTGCTGAGGCCGACACAGGGCTGATAAGGAACATCATGACACAGCAGCCGGCGATGCCCAGCAGGCACGTGTGCCAGGTGAAGTACCGGAAAGTGGGCCTGGAGCAGGGAGGAGGGGACACCTGCCATCATGTGGTGCCCATGCTGGCTGCAGAAAGTGCACAGCAAGAGAAACTGTGCCAAGCAGTCACACCAGTCACAGCTCACTGTGCCAGCCCAGGGCATGTTGGGCACTTTAGATGCCTAGAAGAGAGGCATTACCTCCCAAGGCACTGGGCAGCCTGTTGCTGCCAGCCCCTGGCAAAGAGGGGCAATGATGGCCATGGAGCTGACACTGTCCTGGCACACCCAGGTAGTGCTGGGCAGCGCGTGGCAGCACTGGCAGCCACGGTGCCCGATCAGTCTGGTGCAGGGAGGCGGAGGCGGGGAGGCGAGAAGCTGTTATTTTCTCTAATTGCTGTTTTTCCTGAAAGGTAATTAAAATCCTTTTCCGCTGTGCTTGATGGAGACCTCAGTGAGGAGAGGGGGGGAGGCACCAGATGTGGGGTGAGCGAGGGGCCTGTTGCTACCTACTCCAACAGGCTCCCTCCAGGCACCAATCCTGCCCCATCTATGCCCAGTCAAGGGAGCAGCTGGGCAGGGTGGATGGGGGCCAAGCCCCAGCCTGGCACAGACACCAGCCCTCCCTTGGGAATGGGGTCTTTGGGGCACTCCCAAGCAGTGTCACTTGGCCCTGCTTGGGCAACAACTCTGCCCACCTGGGGGACTCTCCTTGCTGTGCAGTCACAGCATCCTGCACTGAGGGCAGTGAGCATCACCCAGGAGGGAGATCAGGCTACCCCCTGATCAGGACATTCCACAGTGCCCCCTGCACCCCAGATTTGGGCAGCCCTGCCAGCCCAGCCCCACAGCTGTGTACCCCACACCCCCTGCCCCAGCCTGGGGCCGCCTGCTACACATACTCCTTCTTCCTGGAAGATCTTTTCTCCTCCTCCCACCCATGATCCCCCTTCCTCCCTCTCCCTTCCCTGTTAGTTTAATTAGCGCTAATGGAAAGTGGGCTCCATCACTGTTTGGCAAACTGCCCGGGGGATGCCGGCCGGGCACAGGTTATAAATTACCTCTGGAAAGCCTAAGGGGAGGGGGCGGGTGGTACCCAGTGGCACTGGATTTATCTGTACCCACTCAGCCAAGCGGTGCCTGGGCTTAAGAACCGTGCGAAGCTGGTGCCATTCTGGGACCTGTCCCCTTCTCCCTCCCCAGGGATGTGGGTGTCCCTCCTCCCCCTAACACCTAGGAGAGGGGTGTTCAGCATCTCTGCCCAGCATCTCATCACAAATCCCAGGCACAGGGATGGCAGGAAAACCACAAACAAGAATGTAGGGATGGGTTACTGCCAAGCGTCTCAGCACAGCCTCTCTCCCCTGTGGCAGTGGGTACCTGAAGTTGGGGGCCGATGCCCATTCCAGTGCCAGGCAGGCCAGGTTGACAGTGGCATAAACCAGGAGGAAGAAGGTAGTCACAACCCCTGCGATGGTGTTGAGCTTCCCAGAAAAGAGCACAACCTGCAGAGAGCAAAGGGTGAATGCACACCCTGGGATGGCACCTCCAGCATGTGCCTGGGCCATCCAGGTCCACTTGGGGAGTATCCCGGGGTATGATGGTTAAGGGTACAGACAGGAATCCCTGTCCCTTGTTGTGATCTATCCTTAATTTATGGGATATATCCCACCTCAGGGAGGCAAGAGTACAACCACAGCAGAACACCCAGGGGGCCTGGGAGAGGAATCCCCAGGGGCAGAGGGATGTGCCAGGCTCCAAGACACCCAGCCCAGGTGCCAGCCCACCTTCACTCAGCGAGGCCAGGAAAGGAGCATTGCTGACAAACTCACCTGCACCACCAGCCAGGAGAGGATCACTGCCATCACTGGGTTCCCACTGGCAGATGTCTTCTTGGCCAGCGCCAGTGCCCGGCCTGCAGGCAGAGCAGGGAGGTTGGGCTGGGGCACCTGAGCAGACACCCACAGGTTCGGCCACCAGCCAGGAGTCCCGTCCCCACCCTGAGTGCTGGGGTGGGGGCAAATTCCAGGGCACCCAGGTGACCCAAATGGGCACATGCCAACCCACAAAGCATCACCCCCACACCAAGACAGGAATTCCCTGGTGCCAGGGCTGGTCCCCAGCAGGGACAACCTGCTGAGAGGGCTCCAGTGAGTGCCAGTGCACTCCAGACACTCACCAAAGAGATCATCCCGGGCCAGGGCATACAGGATGCGGGATGCCCCAATGAGGTTGCTCATGGCTGCAGAGAGGGTGGCAGCATAGATGCCCACGGTGACCAGTGGTGGAAAGATACTGATGTCACGCAAGAAGCCATAGTCTTTCTGCAGGAGGATCCTGGAGGGGGACACGGACACACTGGCATCTGTCACAGCCCAGGCCAGCATGCCCTGGCACCAGGCACACACTGGCATGGGAGTCGGGGGCTGTACCTGTTGCAAGTGGCACACATGAGGAAAGCCAGCAGGTTGTAGACGAGGTAGGTGAAGAGCACAGCAGAGATGGTGCCCCGCGGGATGGAGTAGCTCGGGCGCTTCAGGTCCCCTGTGGGCAGGAGCAGGCAGCATTAGTGCCCACAGGCACAGCACACCTCCAATTTCCCCCAGCCTCAGCTCCTGTTCCCAGTGCCACCCTGTCCATACCTGACATGTTGGAGCCTGCCATGATGCCGGTGCAGCCGTTGAACATCACCGCGAAGACGGAGCTGAAGCTCATCATCTGCCCGGTGGTGTAGTCCACTCCATACCCCCCTGCAGGACACAGTGGCAGGGGCTGTGACAGGCTGTCCACGGGGACACAGCCCCACCACAGGCCCTGTCCTCGATGTCCCCACACACACCACAGGAGAAACAACACCACGGCACCTGCTTTGTGCCCACAAGCTGCCCCCACCCTTCAAAAAGCCCCTGCTGATGTGGAGGTGCCAGTGGGTACAGCGGGCAGGATGGGGGAAGCCTCTCCTCACCGCCCAGGTTGTCTCGTAGGGTGCTGAGGGAGAAGCCGGTGAAGGAGCCGTTATCCGTCTCAGAGCCATTGAAGTGGGGCAGGCGGATGGGCACCCTCAGGGGCCGTGTGGCAAAGAAGCTGATGAGGATGGTGCCCAGGACGCCCACAACGATGAGGAAGATGAGGAAGGTGGCCTTGGCATAGATGGAGGCACCCACGAGGCACACGAGGAGGCAGAGCGCCAGCAGCACGGTGCCATAGAGCAGCTCGTACCAGTAGCTCTGGGGCAGGACGTGGACGCCTGTGCCTGCTTTTTGCCCTGGGCAGAGACAAATCAGGATCAGACAGTCTCGGAGGGGGCATCACTGGGAGCTGAGAGCTACTGGTGTTGTACCAGTATGATGGGTACCAATCCACTGTACCAATTCACTGAGTCACGCTGGCTATGCCAGGCATTGTGCTTAGTGTGCCTGGTATGGCACTAGGGCTGCTCAGGTAAGGGACACCTGCTGTCCCCTGCCACCACACAGCAGGGTACTCACCAGGTGGGATCCCAAAGCTGTCCACCACTGCCTCCACCAGTCCCAGCACGTAGAGGGCACTGCCACACACATTGGCCAGGAAAAACATAATCCCGATGCTGCCCCCAAACTCCGGGCCCAAGGCACGGCTGATCATATCTTGCTTGAGTCAAGGGAAGATGTCAGCAGCCCAAACTACCGTCAGATGCCCCCACCTCTCTCTCCCAGGCCAAGGTGATCCCAGCCTCAGCATGGCACCCCAAGGCCGCAGGGAAGTCACACAACTTTGTCCCACATGCCCTCCCCCAGCAGCACCCACAGCAAAGGATACAGTAGGCTCCTCCAGCATCCAGTGCCCCGTTGGTGGCAATGGCACACACGGACAGCACTGTCATGCCGATGATGAAATATGCCACTGCAAACATGGCCAGGGCCTGGTACAACCCAGCATGACCCACCACAAACCCTGCCGAAGATGGGAGAGGTCAGTGTGTGCATGAGCTGGGCATGAACCACTCTCAGGACAGGGTCCCTGGGCACTGCCACCACACAGCGTTCACCCCACTGAGGCACCGGCTGCTCTCATCCCTGTGCCCACAGCTTCCCCCAGGACCTGCCAGCCCCTCCTCTTCCAGGGTGGGGATATTCCCACCTCCCACCCACAGCAGCACCCACTGGTGTCCCCCACCTCAGGGCATCTCCATCCTCCTGCTGTGCCAGGCCCACGTGTGCCCAAAAACCAAACAAACAGGGTAGGGGCTCTGCTGCCCACCCCAGAGATGCTGAGACCCCCATGCTCCACTACCACCCTTGTCCTCCAGCATGGGAATTCAGGGGCTCCCCGGGGAGTTCTCATTGCTGCCCCAGTTGTCTACAACACAGCAGGAAGCAGAAGCAGTCCGGGGTGTCCCTGCCAGGCACCACTCCCCGGTGTGTGGGTGGGTGTTCCTGGGGAGAGGGGACCCAGAGTCTCCCCGGCCCGGTCCAGGGACACGAGAGCGATCCTGGCTGGTGGCTCTGCGGGCAGGAAGGGGCCACCCGCAGCTGTGGGCGATGCCCTATCTCAGCCACAAGCCAGGCCGCGGATGTGCCCGCGGGGGAGACAAGGGGGGATGACCAGGGCACCGGCACCGCAAAGAGCCCTTGGGGCGCCAGGCTGGGTTTGGGGGCAGCCCCTGTCATCCCCAGAGGGCTGGAGGGTACCCGAGTGCCAAAAGCAAGGGCGGGCGGGGGGGGCTTGGTGGAAATAAAGGGGTGCCCCAAAAGCAGAGTGGGGTAAGTAGGACGGGCTGCTCACCCTGGAGATCTGGGGAGTGTTGTAGGTGTGGGGGAAGCGGGGAGCTGACTTGGGGAGCCTCGGCCCCCCCACAGCGGGAAAGTTCCTCTTCCTGGCAGCTTTCCTCCCCCGCCACCCCGCGCTTCCCCTTCAGCCCCGCGGCTCCCGCGGTAACACAGCCCCGGGCGAGGGGGTCAGGGCAGGCAGGGGCACCCCGGTGCCCGCTGTGGGGCTGCGGGGGTAAGAGCCTGTATGAGGACACCAAGCAGGGGAGCGGGAAGAGGGTGAATGATGACGGGGGAGAATCGTGCCCACAGCTTGGGGGGTGCCCCAGGAAGGGGAAGGGTCTCGAGGCCCCCCCAGGGCCCAGCGGGGCTCCCCGGGCACGCAGCCAACTCCCGCCCTGGGCTTTCCGTGGGCGGAAAGTGAAAGAGGAAAAGCTTTTCCCGTTCCCGGACCAAGGCAGACATTGCCCGCCCCGGGCCTCTGCCCCCGGGCCATGCTGGTGCATCTACCCTCTTCATGGTCCCCCAGAAGGCTGCCAGCTGCCTCAGTCCATGGCCAGCATGTCCCCGTAGTTCTCCCAGGGGTCACAGTAACAGACTCATAATGCAAACTGTGGGCAGACTGTGAAACGTGTGCCCTCTGCACACAAAGAGAGTGTCTGCGGGGGACACGAAAGTCCTGCCCTTGGGACACTGGGTGGGATGTGGGACAGAACTGGGGTGCTGGAGTCTGGCACTGGGGGATGCCTAGGGAGCAGTGGAGTCCCAGCACAGGGAGCAGGTGGACATGAGGGCGCTGGAATCCCGTTTAAGGAAGGCTCTGAAAAGACAGGGCGACCGGGGTTTTGGACTAGGAACCCTTACAGGGGTCCCTAAGTTCCTAACTGGGTTCTCGTCCTGCAGGGTCCTGTCCCTGGGTCCCGAGTCCCCAGTCTGGCGGGGTCAGGCGTGGACACACAGCACTGGGACCCCAGCCCGGGGTGAGCTGAGCAGGCAGGGGGAGGGCACGGGGGCCTGTGAGCACTGGGGTGAGCACTGGAGGAACTCTAGCAGAGAGGAAGGCCCAGGTGATGGCACTGGGAGGGCACTGGGGACCCAGACTGGGGGGCTCGGGGCTCTAGACGCGGAGACCCCAGGAGTACACGGGGCCCGGACTGGGGCTACCAGGTACAGCTGGTGAGTCTCGGGGGGCCCCGGGCCGCGACCGGGAACGGGGGGCGCCCCGGGGGCGGCGGCACTCACCGAGGCGCAGGAAGAGAACGACGCTGAACATGGAGAGCAGCGTGGGCACCACAACGCCCAGGAATGTGGGCAGCTTGCGGGGGGCGGCGGCGGCCCGGCCGCGCTCCCGGCCCCGCTCCTCCTCAGCCGAGCCGCCGCACAGGCGGTACGTGAGCAGCGCACTCCGCTCCGAGCTCGCCATGGCCCGGCCCGGCTCGGGCCCCACCGGCCCCGAAAAGCGCCCGGTCCCGGTCCTGGTCCCGGTCCCG
>WBMZ01020898.1:0-22422 GCA_013400975.1 Atrichornis clamosus | reverse complement strand
GGATTTGGACGTGGGAGGTAGGTCTGGCTCTTGTCTGGTTTTTGCACTCACCAAGTACTTTTAGACTCACAAAACCTGACTTTTTGGTGCTTATACAGGTTTTCCTTTCCACTTGTCGGGCAGGGGGGGTGACAAAACTGCAGGAACAGGGAAAAGGCAGATGAAATCAGACTGTCCCTGTTAACACTGGCAGGGGAGTTGTGGGGTTAGAAGTTTTGTTCCTGTGAGAAAAGGAAGGAATATGAGCACAGTGGTGATAATGTGCATGGATCTTCTTCTGTGGGGCTCAAACCTTCACAGATGGCCACAGGTTCAGCTCTGAAATGGCTTTTATGCAAGCTAGGAGCTCACATGTAAAAGGAGTGGAACACAGAGGACATCATGGTGGGATGGGCAGGAGGTGCCGAGCAATGGCCCCTCTGCCAGACCTGCAGAGGCGCTGGCCATCAAGCGCTCTGGGCAGCCCATTGCCATCTTGTCCCCAGATCCATTTCCTCCCATCCCCCTCCTGTTGCTCCGCACCTTGGGTCCACGTTTGACCTTTGTGTCAGGACCTCAACGGCGCAGCACTGCTCTTGTCTGTGGTGTGCAGATGTGTTCAGCACCTGGGCTGCTCCAAGTGCTTGCGTTGTGCAGGATGAGCTGATGAGCACTAACACGGCTGGTGCTCTGTTTAATTAGAATGTACTTGTACAGGAAGCAAACCTGTTCTTCTGCCCTGGATGAGGTTGGTTCCTTGTCCCCTCTTGTCTCTCACAGAATCTGCTGCAGAGGGGTGTTGCCTGGCTTGGACAAGTGTCCAGCCATAAATCCACACATGTGGTGTACAGTGGAGCTGTGGAGCAGGAACTGCTCTTGGGCACAGTCAGTGCTCAGAGCCCATGGTGCAGAGAGGGAGGACAGGGAGAGTGAGCGTTGGCTGCAGTGATGTTCTTGAGGAACAGGGGACTGTGGGGACACTTCTCAGTGACTTTGTTTTGGCTTCACAGGGGTGAAAAACTCCCTCGTGGCCCATGACATGGCATTTGAGATGACACGGGCTCCCTGGAGCCCAGAGCAGCAGATAGAGCGGCCACGACTCACCAAGAAAGTCCTGGACACAGAAGACCAGGCTTCCTTCCGACTCCAGTCAAAGATGCCCAGATACATCTACTTTGCAGCCAACAGCAAAAACAAGTGGGGCCACCAGCGCGGTTACAGGATCCAGATCACCAGTTTTGCGGGGGACCACATTCCCGAAGCCAGCTCCATGGAGAGGGCCATCAGCTGGGCAAGGTCAGACTTTTCTGGTTAGGATGGCAGGTTCTCAGAGCCCCCCCAGTCCTGCCAGCTGGGAAGGCATTGCATGGATGTCCCTTGATGGGAGGCACAGGGAAACACTCTTCTGGGCTGGGGTTGCTCCATTGGAGTAGACCTGTGGTCTGCAGGCTCTTTCAGGAGTTGAATTAGCTCTGCCCTGCCTGAGGGGACTGCTCCCATCTCTTTTCCTGTCCTCAGGTACCAGCTGGCCGTCACCCGGCGGAAGGAGGAGGAGCCCACCAGCACCAGCATCTACAACCAGAACGACCCCTGGACACCCACTGTTGCCTTTGCTGACTTCATCAACAATGAGACCATCACCAACGAGGTAAGCTGGGGTCCCCTGGGCTGGAGTTGTAATACCCAGCCCCAGGCTTAACGGGAGCCCCAAGGCTGCCCCAGGGGTGGAGGGACCCCGTCATTGCCTGTGGGACAGTGGGCTCAGCTGCGAGAGCAGCAGCCCAGGGGAAAGAGGAAAGTGGGTTTGAGCATCCCCTTCTCTGTGTGCCTGCTCCGTGCTTTGGTCAGAGAACACAGATCAGAGTGTGCACAGCAGGAGCTTGTTTCTCCCTGTGGAGAAATGCTGGCAAAATGTAATGAAAATCTCAGTGAGGCCATGGAGTTCAAGGCAAGGGCCCTTCCACTGGGTGGATATCTGCAGCCATGGCTGTGGCAGGTCCTTGGGGAAGGGAGGGGTTCTTTCTCAGGAGAGGGAAACTTGGTGTGTGGGAACACAGCCGGCTGGTGCCCATGGGGGGCCCCCTCCTTCTCTCCTGTCACTCCCCATGGCCCCATGTGGATTTTGGTCACTGCTGCTGCAGCTTCTGAAGTAACCCTGGGCTTGTGGCTCTTCCCTGCCTAGGACCTGGTTGCCTGGATAACTGCTGGCTTCCTTCACATCCCACACTCTGAGGATATTCCCAACACTGTGACTGTGGGAAACTCGGTTGGTTTTCTCCTGAGACCCTACAACTACTATGACCTGGACCCCTCCATATACTCGCACGATGGTGTGTTTTTCACCAACGAGCAGGACTTCATAGCATGTGAAATCAACCCTCTTGCCTGCCTGCCCAAAACTGCCTCTTGTCTGCCAAACTTCCCCCCATTCACCTATGATGGTTTTCAAAATATGAGCAGGCTTTAATGCTACGGGATGGTGTGAGGAGATGTGGTCAGAGAGACCAGGTTGACCGTTCTGTCTGCGATTTACAGTTTTTTAGTGAAGTTGTCTCAATTTTCAGTTGTCCAGTGACTTCACATTTTATCATTGCTTTTGAAATAGTGCTCTTGAAAAGGGAAGCATGATTTTCCTGGCATAATGCCAAATGGGAGTCTATGTTGCCTGTTAATTGCTGAATTTGAGTTTGTCGCCAGAGGAAAGGGAGGAGAAAATCCTGTTCCTCTGCTGTAGAAGCAAATGCTGTGTAGTGCCTATCTCAGGTTAAAATAATGAAAATCATTCTGGTCTGGTGCTCTTGAGTGTCTCGTTCTTGCAACTTACAGCAGGGTCTCCTGTGGGGTGATGCTGGTCTCTGCCGTGTTTCCTGTGCCCACAGACCAGCCCAGCAGTGTGGCTCTGGGTGCTTGTCAGGGCACAGGGATGTCCAGCTGGAGGGCAGGAGGGATGGGCTGGGGCACCCCGGGGCTCTGGGGCATGAACTGAAGTGGGCAGTGGCACCAAGCCCCGTAGCTATTGGGGGGAGGCTGGGTCACGGCCAGGACTGTGTGAGTCATGGTACTCAGACCCTCAGTGCTGGGCACAGGGGAGAAATATGGACAGAACCTCGCACTGAGGGGTCTTGTGGCTGCGCAGCGCAGCACGGCCTGTGCCACTGCCTGTTTGCCAGGATGGTCATTGGGCTTTGGAGCCCTTGTCCCCCTCCTTGCAGCCCCCTCTGTGCTAGGATGTAGCTAAGGATCAGGAGGCACCTTTGCAGAGTGACAAATAGGTGCCCCCTCACCCCCAGCTGCAGCACCTTGGGGATGTTAGTAGTAGTAGCAAGTGATGCTGCTGGTGACGGCAGGGCTGTGCCGGAATGGGGCCGCGGTGCTGTGTTTAGCACTGCTGGGCACAGGGAAGGGTTGTCTCTGCAGCCACTGCTGCCTGCCCAGCATCTCTGGGGTTAAAAGAAAGAGGAGCAGGGAGATGTGTTTATTTCCCCCAAATGACTGGATCCATCCTCTCCAAGCTCTGCAGTGTAGGATCTGGGACTAGAGGGGAAGAACAGATGCACATGCATTGAGTTTACTGAAAATTATGACCCTCTAGGGAACCAGAGCAAAGCTGCCTTTTATGGTTCCCAGCAAATCCTGGCAATGTGTGAGGACGTCCCCTCGTACTCTCCCTGTGATTTCCTCTGGGCTGTTCCTTGCTGAGAAAACAGGAGAAAAATAAACCCTACTAAACCCAGCCCCTTGTTCCAGTGAGTCGCTGGGAGGATTCCGCAGCTGGAATCGTGTCCTGCCAGACTGCGGGAGCACTCAGTGCCTCAGCAGGCATGAACGTGAAAACCGTGCTCATCCTCCTTGGTCTGGCATTAGCCACGATATTCGCTTTGGTCTGTGTGTTGCTGACCAGAGGAAGGGCCCCCAGAACCTGCCAGCACCTGCCCCCAGAGCAGGAGGACATCGAGGATGGCCAGAGCCTGGTGTTTGCTGACCTGACACCTGAGGAGATGGCCCAAGTGGTGCGGTACCTGCGGGGAAACCTCGGGGTGCAGCTGGTTGACGCCTCACGTGCCAAACCTTCGGACAACTGCATCGCCTCCGTGGACCTGCAGGTCCCCGCCAAGGCAGAGGTGCTGCGGTTCCTGGACGGCGGCGGGGCTCGTCCTGCCCGAGAGGCGCTGGCTGTGCTGTACTTTGGCAACCAGCCAGACCCCAACATCACCGAGTACGTGGTGGGTCCGCTGCCGACGCCGGGGTACCATCGAGATGTGACTGTGCAAAAGTACGGGGGGAAGGTGCCGTACCACCGCAGACCTGTTACTGGCAAGGAGTACATGGATATCAATGCCCTCATACAGCGGGAGCTGAAAAAGGCGCCGCGCTTCCTCACTGCGTGCTGTGAGTCTGACGGGACCAACCTGGTCATCCTTACCACAGCCCCACGGGGCTTCAAGTCTGGTGACCGCACGACCTGGTTTGTCCTTTTTCACAACGTGGCTGGCACTGGGTACTACCTGTCGCCAGTGGGGCTGGAGGTGCTGGTGGATCATGGGGACCTCCGTGTCTCCCATTGGCAGCTGCGCCAAGTCTTCTACAATGGCCGGTACTTTGCTAGCACAGGGGATCTGGAACAGGAGTTTGTGGCCGGTGCACTGGATGTTGTCCGTCTCAAGCAGCCCTCTGCTGACGCAGTGCTGGGCTCAATGAGGCCCCGGCGCCTGCCTGGCTCCCCGGGTCCGCTGCAGTTTGAGCCAGAGGGTCCCCGCTACAGCGTCAGGAACAATCGCATCACCTTCCAGGGCTGGAGCATTGCCTTTGGCATGAACCCCAACTCTGGTCCGCGCCTCTTTGACATCAGATACCGCGGGGAGAGGATTGTCTATGAGCTGAGTCTCCAGGAAGCCTTAGCCCTGTATGGCTCCAACTGCCCTGGGGGCATGTCTACCCGCTACCTTGACGGGAGCTTTGGCATCGGCAGGTTTGCCTACGAGCTGGTCCGGGGCCTCGACTGCCCTTATACAGCGACCTATGTGGACCGGCACTACCTGGCAGAGACAGATAGTCCCAAAACCAACCAAAACTCTCTCTGCATTTTTGAGCATGACTCTGCCCTCCCTCTGAGGCGCCACTTCTCCGACTCACAGTCCTTGTACTATGGTGGGCTGCGTAAAAACACGCTGGTCATCCGTACCATCTCCACGCTCATTAACTATGACTACATCTGGGACTTCATGTTCCATGGCAGTGGGGCCGTGGAGGTCCGCGTGCATGCCACTGGCTACATCAGCTCCTCCTTCCTCCATGGCCAAGGAACTGACTACGGCAACAGGGTTGGGCCCCACACGCTGGGGACAATGCACCTCCACCACATCCACTACAAGGTGGACCTGGATATCGACGGTAGGTCTGACCACCTTTGTGCATGACTGTGGTTTACCGTGGCATGTGGCTCTGCCTGGGGTGCAGAGCTTGAGAGGGTTTTCTCTTCTGCTTCACAGGGCAGCAGAATTCCCTGGAGACCCAGGACATGGAGTATGAGTTTGTCAAAGATCCCTGGAGCACACAGAACACCATCGAGCGGCCGTACCTCCACAGGGAAAGGCTGGAGACGGAGGAGGAGGCGGTGTTCCCGCTCAATGCCCCCATGCCCCGCTACCTCTCCTTTGCCAGCCCCAATCCCAACAAGTGGGGGCACCCACGCAGCTACCGGATCCAGATCATCAGCTTTGCCGGGAAGCACCTGCCCACCAACAGCTCCATGGAACGATCTATCAGCTGGGGCAGGTGGGTGCCAGGGCTGGGGAGAGTGCAGCCCCGACTGCTTCTACCCCTGATGGAGGGAGGCTGTCACCTCTGGGCAGGCTTGCACCAGGCTGCAGAGGAGGGTTAAACAGCAAACGTGCGTAGCTTCTGGCTCTGAAATTTCCTTGAAAAGTTGCTCAATAACATCTGCTCATGGTAGTTCACAAGCAGGAATCTGACCCCACGTCAGACTAATTTAGAGGAACCACATGTTTTTTTTCCTTTGAGGGGAAGTAGGCTGCAGGATGAAATCCTAAGGGAAGCACTGGTGTCACTGGATTGTGATATCTTCCCATGAGGACAGAATGTCTTTTGGAAAATGCTTGGGATAAGCACAGACCAGTCTCACTGCCAGGGTGAACTGACAGAGCTCATGCTGGGGAAGTCTGTAGGGGTGAGGAGTAGCTGTGGCTTAAGGGAGTGCGTTGGGTATTGAGTGACAGTGTTTGCACCTGGGTCCATTCATGTTTCCCAACCATGCTGGAAAAGCCACGGGAAGCAAGGGCTCTCAAGCTCAATGGTGCCAGCGCTGCTGCCTGTTACTGCCGTGCTCATCCCTGCCAGCCCTGTTCCTCCCTGCCCCAGGACAGACCAGGGATGCGTCCAGCCCCAGTTTGCCAGTGCGTCCCAGCTGGTGATGCCACGGCTGCCCTGCCCTGTGCTGGCACCAACGAGCCCCTCTGATCCCTGTGCTGGCAGGTACCAGCTGGCCGTCACCCGGCGGAAGGAGGAGGAGCCCACCAGCACCAGCATCTACAACCAGAACGACCCCTGGACACCCACTGTTGCCTTTGCTGACTTCATCAACAATGAGACCATCACCAACGAGGTAAGCTGGGGTCCCCTGGGCTGGAAAGGAGCTGAGCCCTGTGGGGGCCAGCGTGGCTCCTGCTCTGGACATGGGTTTCACTCGTCCTGGAGCCAAACTGAGCAGCTGCCAGGCTGGAAGAGTCCTGCTCAGCCTGACAGATGCCTGGTTCCTCTTCTCCCCAGGACTTGGTTGCTTGGATCACTGTGGGATTCCTGCACATCCCCCATGCTGAGGACGTCCCCAACACGGTGACTGTGGGAAACAGTGTCGGCTTTTTCCTGAGGCCCTACAACTACTTCAACGAGGACCCATCGGTGGACTCATCCGACAGTGTCTACTTCAGCAGTGAGCAGGATGCTGGGGCATGTGGGGCCAATCCCCTTGCCTGCCTGTCCCCTGACACTGCCTGTGTCCCCCGCCTGCTCCCCTTCCGCTTTGGGGGCTTCCTCAACCTCAGCCAGGCACCGCCGCTGGGCGGGCTCTGATGGGTCAGGGGCTGCTGCTGGCTGTCGGGCAGGTGCTCGGGGGGGCTCTGTCCCACGCCAGCACCTGCCCTCCCCTTGCCCAGGTTGCTCAAGGTCAGGTTTTCAGAGAAGCTCAGTTCTTGTTTCAGCACTGCCAAAGGAGGACCCAAAGCCTCTGAAAAACAGCCCGTAGGAGTGATTTTTTTGATTTCATCCAGGATGTCACCCTGTGTACTCTGGGGGCCCACAGCCTCTCCCCTCCTTTGGGATGAGTCTCCTGCCACCTTCCCAAGGTCGGTGCACACAGCGGGCAGTGCTGGCTGGGGCTGCCCATAGCACAAAGCTGCAGCTGCCCTTGGAGCTGTGGTCCACCCAAGGTTTTGCCCAGGGTGGCAGGAGTGAGCAGTGTGGTGCTGCTGCGGACCTGCCACAGGGAAGTGGCAGCTCCAGGATGCCTGAAACATCCTGCCCAGCCATGCAGACATTGCAGCATCAGGGCCACTGGGCCCAGACACCACCGGACTCCGGCCACTGTCGCACTGCCAACTCTGCAGGTGGAGACGTGCACTGGGCTCGCTTGGAGGCTGCTGGAGAAGCTCACGGCTGGGGATCCGGATGGGCACTCCCCAGGCTTGGCTGCCCCGTGTCCACCCTTCCCAATAAACAGGAACTGAAGTGCTTTTCCTGACCAAACTCGCAGGTGTTGCTGTGGCTGCTGTGGCCAGGGCCTGACCCCGGCATGCCTGATGCTGTGGGAACTGGTGCCCTGTAAGGGATGGCCCTGGCTCAGTTCTGTGGGGGTCCAAGGGCTGTTGGGCTGGCACAGTGCCTGGCGTGGCTGTGTGAGTGTGCCCTGGCCCTGCCCCTGGACCCCTGGTGCTGGCAGGAGGCTCCCGCCAGGGGATGTGGGACAAACAAGGGAGTTAATATTTAACAGTTGTTCTGAGTTGCGTTAATCAGTACTGGGCTTGGCTGCTGCCCGGTGTGCTCAGCCCTGCAGTGTGGGGACCCTTGCTTCTACACCCCCAGCTGCATGTGCAGCTCTGGGCTGCAGGATCCCACAGCCCATGGAGCCCATTCCCAGTGTGCCAGGCTGGGATGGGGACACCAAGAAGTTTGGTGAGAGTAGTGCCAGCCCTGGCCCACGGCTGCAGATGCTAAGCACTTGCCAAAGTGTCCCTGGAGCCATGATGGGTGTCCTTTCCCTCTAACCCCTTGCTGTAGTGGATGGGTCTGTCCAGAACCATGCTGCGAGGGGCTTGAGAAGCCCTAATGGCCGTGGCACGTCCCTCTGGGAGCCAGCTCAGCTTGCTGCAGCACAGGGGAGAGGTATTGGGAGGAGAGGGTAGCTCAGGCCATGGCTCAGTGTAAGGCTGCAGTGGTCCCTGGGTGCCCTGGGGTGACAGCAGGGTCTGTGCTCAGAGGCTCCTTCCTGGCTTTGTGCAAGAAGGTCGTGGCCAGCCGGCTCCCTGCCCACCGCCGCGTGCCCACATGTGTGGGGTGCTGCCCGGACTCTGCCCGGGCACTGACGCAGTGACCTGCACACTGCCACTGCCCAGCCTGGACCTTGCAGCCGTCTGGAAACGTTCTGGACCAAACATTGGCACTGCACGTGGCACACTGTGTTACAGCACCCACTTGTGCTGCACCTGCCATAGCTGCATCTGGAGCCTCGGGAATCGCAGGGACGCCGTGTCCCAGAGCTAGCTGCTGCCACTGCGGTCACACCAGCTGATCCTGGGCTTGGTGTGCACAGACCCAGGGCAGAAATCAGGTTCCCCCAGCCTGGCCCCACTCCTTCCCTGGGAAAACCAGCCAGCCAGTTTGCAATGCACATCCCCGGCGGTGCTGGTGGCGTGGCTGCCTGGTGCAGGGGTTGAGCTTGAGCCTGGCATGGCGCTCCCCAAGTCATTGTCAGACTGAACAGGATGCAGACCCCTGCAGGGCCCAGGCAGCTCCTGCTGCCTTGACCTGCCCCAGCTCCACACAGTGACTTTGGGGCCAGGGATTTATTCACAGTGCAGGGCATGGAGCAACGCTGGGACTGTGTGGACCCTGGCAGCTCTGGCACAGACCTGACCCGTGGCATGTGCACCTGGCACTGCACAGGGGGGTACTGGGCTGTGCCTCCTCTATGCTGGGAAGGAGGAGGTAAGTGCTTCCATCCTGCTTCCTGCCCTCTCCCCACTGTGGCCCCAGCTTTCCTGCAGTGACTCTTTCCAAGCAGACTGGAGTGCAAGTCCCCATCCCCCAACACCTTTTGCCCCATTTTCTGCTTTGAAATCTTCTGGGGAAGATTTATTGCTGATGGTTTCAAAATATTTTTGATATGGAAGCCAAGTCTGTTGCATTCCTTCACGCTGGCCAAAGCCACTCTCAGTTGAGCACCCTGGAATGAACTGTTGGGGAATTTGTTTTGCAAGAGTAGTTCCATTTCTGTGCAAACTTCTCTTTTGTTGGGGTGTTTTGTAGGTTGGGAGCTCAGCCCAGGGTCTGGGACCATCCTTCTTGGGTGCAGCTAGGCCAGGCTGGGAGGGCCTTGCCTGCAGCAGAGCTGATTCTGTGGCATTTGCACTGTTTCTCCCACAAACCATCCATGCCCGTATCCCTGGGAGCAAGGTTTGCCAGCATTTTACCTGTCATACGCTGTGGCTCCCCGGGATCTGCATGGGCAGAGGGGCAGGATGGGGCCGTAACTTCTGCTGTTTGTGAGCAGGACTCAGTACTGGACATGGCTCTCACAGATGCAAGGGGCGTAGGGCAGCGGTTCAAGGATCTTGACCTGAATTTTCTCAGGAGGGAGATAAGTGATGCATTTCACTGGCTGTTGATCATTAACACCTTGCTGCCTGTTCAGCTGTGGCGGGTGCTGGCTGGGCACCCTGTGCTGCTGCCACAGGGTTGTGTGTCCGTTCACTGGAGGTTCTGGATGATAAAGTTGCAGGGCCAGCTCTGCTGGCAGGGACAGCAGATTGTGGCCCGGGTTGAGGGCATGGCCATGGGCTGGGATCCAGCACCACAGTATGAGTGGCGTGTTTGGCTCCGTCTCTGCAGCTCAGGTCTGATGGGGCAGGAGGGATTAACCCAGTAGGGTGGTGCTGGGAGGAGAAATGCCGTCCCTATTTGCAAAGGTCCTTTAGCCCCACACTAGAGATCAGAAGAACATGGGTGACAGCCAGGAGTGTCCAAGTCCTGGCTGTCTGGGACTGCGGGGAGCTCCAGGAATGGCTTGGAAAATTTCCTATTATACAAAGTCCTGCTTTAATTAGCCTGGCAAATGAGGAGGGAGATGAGCAGTCTGCCCTCTGCTCCATGCACCCACTCCATGCTCCTGGGCATCCCTGCCATGCTCTGATGGTGGTTCACAGAGAGATGAGGGCAATGGCAGCCCTGGGCATGGCAGCTCTGCAGGAGTGTCACACAGAGTGTAGGATAATGGAGAGCAAAGGATGCAGTTCAGTCAGAGCAGCTGAACTGTTGTATTGGGTAGCCGGAGGAGCTGGGGCTGTGGGATCCCCCTGAGCAAGGGGACGGTGTAGGGCAGGGAGATGGTGCTGGTGTTGGAGCACCCTGCGCTCCATGTGCCCTCGAAGCCTGTTTTCCCCTTTTACGTAAGTTGTTCCAAACATGTTTGTAACAACCCCCTGGTGATGTACCTTTGGCAAAAGTGGTTTTGGGTCCAAAGATCAGTGCTGGGACAGCAACTTGCCCACTGCAAACAAGATCCTGCAGAGTATAAAATCCTGGTGGCACGGTGGAACACGGAACAGCCAGAGCCACAACGAGGGCAGTAGCAGCAGAGGAGGATGGAGGCCAACATGAATCTCCTGCACGACTTGGGCATCCGGACGACACACTGGCTGCAGGAGCGCTTCCAGGGCTCCCAGGACTGGTTCCTCTTCATCTCTTATGCCGCTGACCTCAGGAATGCTTTTTTTGTCCTTTTCCCCATCTGGTTCCACTTCAGTGAAGCAGTAGGCATCAGGCTCATCTGGGTGGCTGTGATCGGAGACTGGCTCAACCTCGTCTTCAAGTGGTGAGTGGCCCTGAGTCATGGCTCCCACCGTGTTGGCACAGCTGGACTAATGCAGGCCAGATGGGTGCTCTCAGCCCCAATGCTAGAGCAGAACAAAGACCAGAGTTCAGTCCCCGGCTAGGCAGTGACAATGGTCTCTCCTTCCCAAGCCATGCAGCAATGGCTCCCCTCTTCCCAGAGACAGGCAGAGAGATGGAGCCTCCTGCAAATAGAAAATTCCTATCAGCCAGGGCTGCAGTGCTGAGTGGGGGTCTTCACAGAGCCCCTCACCACAGGAAATCACACTGACTTGCTCCCAGGAAGTTCTTGCTCTTCCCCCTCAGGGCTGGGGATGGGGACATGGACAGGCTGTGTCAGCTGTCAGAAGCAAGCAATCAGCTGGGTGCTGTGTCTGCCGGGATTCCCTGGACCACTTTTGCATCCTTTGCTTCTTCCATCTCCCAGGAGAGATCTGAAGCAGCAGCTGTGCCCAGGACCTCCCCAGATCAATTCCCCTTTCCTTTCAGGATCCTCTTTGGGGAGAGACCATACTGGTGGGTCCATGACACGGACTATTACAGCAACAACTCTGCACCAGAGATCCAGCAGTTTCCACTCACCTGCGAGACTGGCCCCGGTATGCTCCCCCCAGCCCTCGTAGGGTCCCTCAACCCCAGCAGGGGCAGTGGGTGCTTGCCCACAATGATCTGCACATGCAGGGAGAGGGGTCCTGGACTGGTCAGGGTTGTGGCTGGCAGCCCACAGGCGGCACATGCACCTGGACAGCTCTGGAGAGAGGGCTGTCACTGCTGTGCTCCTGAGGACGCTGGCTGTGTCTGCAGTGGGAGGAGGCAGAACAGCCCCTGCACAGAGCAGACCTTGACCCTGGAGCAACTGTGGTGGTTCACCGCAAACACCTGCACGTGCTCAGTTCTGGCCCACGGGGTCTGACCTGGGTCTCTCTTCTTGCCCAGGGAGCCCATCTGGCCATGCCATGGGTGCGGCAGGTGTGTACTATGTCATGGTGACAGCCATCCTCTCCACTGCTGAGGGGAAGAAGCAGTCAAGGACGCTGAGATACTGGTAAGCTGTGTGCCAAAACCACCTGTGCTGGGCAGAGGCAGCTCCAGCACTGACAGGCACAGCCAGGCCCATCAAGGCACAAGGCTGTGGGCAGACAGCTGGGCTGTGGCACCTCAGGTGGGGTCTGCACGAGGACAGGCTTGGCAGCCAGGCACTGTCAAGTACGTGATGGCAGTGCCACAGGCAGTGCAAGCTGGCCCTGCAACCAATGTGGTCACCTGCCCCTCGCAGGGTGCTGTGGACAGTGCTTTGGACGGGGTTCTGGGCAGTTCAGGGCTGTGTCTGCGTGTCCCGAGTCTTCATTGCTGCTCACTTCCCCCATCAGGTCATCGCGGGGGTTTTCTCAGGTGAGTGTATCAGACCTCCTGTCCCTTTCCCTGCGGCACCGCAGTGCTGGACTGCAGCACCCGCAGTGCTGACCAGTGCTCCCACTTTGTTACTGGCAGGAATGGCTGTGGCCAAGACCTTCCAGCATGTCCGCTGCATCTACCACGCCAGCCTCTGTCGATATGTGGGCATCACCTTCTTCCTCTTCAGTTTCACCCTGGGTTTCTACCTGCTGCTGTGGATGTTCAGCGTGGACCTGCTCTGGACACTAGAGAAGGCACGGCGGTGGTGCAGCCGTCCTGAGTGGGTCCATATCGACACCACCCCCTTTGCCAGCCTCCTCCGCAACCTGGGCATTCTGTTTGGGCTGGGCCTGGCCCTCAACTCCCACATGTACCAGGAGAGCTGCCGCTCAAAGCAGAGCCAGCAGCTACCCTTCCGCCTGGGCTGCGTTGCTGCCTCCCTCATCATCCTCCACATCTTCGATGCCTTCAAGCCACCCTCCCACATGCAGCTGCTCTTCTACGCCCTCTCCTTCTGCAAGAGTGCGGCTGTGCCGCTGGCTACTGTTGGCCTCATCCCCTACTGCCTCTCCCAGCTCCTGGCCACACAGGACAAGAAGGGAGCCTAAGGCATCTCTGCAGGTAACTGTGCCCAGACAGGTGCCCACCCTGGCCCAACTTGGCTCAGGGACAGCTACTAGGCCCTGGGTGCACCTCAGCCACTGTTTGCTCCCTGCTGAATCTGCACGGGCTGATTCTGCACTGGGAGCAGACCATGGGCGCTGGGCTGGTGCTGCTGCTGGGTGGCTCCCACAACACGGACCCACAGTGTTAGTCGTGCTGGTTTGTGGCTGGCTGACAGCACAGTGAGCCCTGCACTCCCAGGACTCTCCTGCTGTCCCTCCTGCACCCACAGGTGGGGGGCACCTGCACAGGACCCAGCAGCAGTGCGGGGAGACCCTGCACTCCCTTGCAGTTCATGGGGACATGGGACCTCCATGCTGCAGAGCTGGGGACGGCACCCCTGGGAGCAGAATTCTCACCCCTGCGTGCCTGGGCTCTGCTGAAGAGGCAGCTCTGTGACAGGAATGGACAGACACTGTGACATGAAGTGCCAGTCTGAGGGTTCCCCCCCAGTCCTGAGGTGTTTTGTTTTCACCTCTGTGTGATGCCATGTGGGGTGCACATACCCCTGTGTCTGTGCATATGAAACATGTATCTATACACACATGACACGGAGGAGTGGCTGTGCACCAGAGGTATTTTAGGTATTTTATTAAAGCTGAAGGTGTGTTTAGCTGGTGAGTTTGGGTGTCCTGCTGGCAGTGGCACAGGATGGGGGATCAGCTCCTGAATGCAGGGCTGTGGCACAGACTGCAGATGATAGAGGAAGGACATCTTTCCTGGGTGCTGAGGACCCTCAACATCTGCAGGACACGTTCAAACCACTGGGAAAGGCACTGCCTGGTGCCCCAGGTCTTTGCCATTTGCCCTGAGGTGCAGTTGAACACTGACAGCACAGCAGGGTCATGAGCTGCTTTTTGTGCTGTTTATCCAAGGTTTCTGGATGCACCTTGTGCCAGGAACAGGGACAAACTCACGTCACCTCGCTGCTTACAGAAACAAGCTCAGCTTTGGGACCAACTGGCTCAGCTGGGGCTGTGCTGAGCCCCCAGGGCGTTGGCAACAGAGCTGGCATTTGGCTGTGCTGTGGGGTTGGGGTCAGGGTGGTCAGCACTGGCACAGCCCCCAGGTACCATGTGCCCCAACACTGGCTGTGCCCAGGTGCAGGCATCCTGGCCCCCACCTCAGCAACCCAGACCCACCACCTCAGTATCCCAGCCCCCTGCCTCAGCCCTGTGCTCACACTGTAGCACGAAGCCAACTGTGGGCTCACCCTGCTGACTTCCAAGCTGTGCAGGCTGTACAGCACGGCTATTAACTTCATCAGTAAATATCCTCGCTCAGACTGAGATAGTCTAAAATAGACATGGAGGTGCAGATACTTTCTTTCTGCCAGACTCTATGTGTGCATGAGCAGAATCTCCCCCAAAGAACCAGCCTCTGCAGTACTGACCCCACAACCAGTTCCAGACCTCAGCGGCGTTCCCTGTGTGCTGATGCCATCCCAATGGCTCAGTCACAGGCTGTGGCCATGCAGCAGTCACAGCAGCCATGGGTGGGAACCCCATTGCTGGGGCTGCTCCATCTCCTTGTTCATGACAGATAAACGTCCTTAGGATGGGGATTTCTTTTATTCTATTTATCTTTTTATTACCAACATCTGGAGTAAACCTGTCATGCCATTTCTAGCAAGAAGGGGAAGGGTAAATTCCCAAATTACCTGTCATGCTCCACTGTGGCTCCACAGCGCCCTTTAGTTCCTCCAGAGGAGACTGCAGCAGCTCCAGGGCCTGCCTGGGCAGGAAAGGTGAGCTGAGGGAACACCGTGAACAGCCCTGCCTGATCCTGAGGGAGTTTACAGCTGCATCAGCCCAAGAAACTCCCAATGTTCATAAAAGGACCAGTAACAACTGTGCCCCAACAAGGGAAAGGACTTGGTACGAATGATCTCCTGCCTGTGGGGCACCTGCTCTCCCTTCCAGCTGCTCTCTGCTCCTGCCCAGGCCAAGGTGTCTGGGGCGGACCAGTGGCCTCTTGATCGAGCGTTTGTGCCAAACAACTGCTCCTCAGCAACTGGTGCAAAACAGAAAGCCCCACTGTACTGCCTGTGGGAGGCCCTCCTGGGCTTAGGAACCCTACAGAGTGGTTAACTAAGGACTACATTAATCCCTGTACCATTTGTCTCAGGAAATGCAAGAGCCCTTGCAGTGAAGTGTCAATGGCAGATCCCCTCCCCACTTCTGTGAGCACCAAGCCAGCCCATGCAGAGCATGTGCACACCAGCTGTTGAGTTCAGGCCTTTATTCTCTGGGAGAGAAGCTAGCGGAGCCTGTGCAAACAGAGAAGACAACCCTACTTTGAGAATTGTTTCTTATGCTTCAGGGTTTCGATGACTGACGAATTCCTGGAGCAGAGCTTGCACTTCTCCTCGACGGCTCATCTTGGCTGCCTTGCCCTGGAAGCGGCCGCGCTTCCCAGCTCCTTTCCCCTCCAGCAGCTCTGCCACCCTGCAGCAACACCACCACAAGCTGAAGCCCAACCTGGTCCAGACAGGATCTGTGCCCGGATCACACTGCACAGCTGCTCAGTCTGCAACACTGGAATTCTTACTCATTTTAAACAAACCACAAAACATGTTACCTGGGACCTAAATTCTCAACTGCTTCAACAGGTCCAGCTAGAAGGAAGAGTCCTGCTTCTTTTTCATCTCCCACAGTCAGGAATAGCAGGGTTTCCTGTGGACAGGGATGGATCTTGCTTCAGATAAACCAGTGCCCTCCTTGTCCAGGAAGAGGACAGACACTGGCCACAGGGCCCGAACAGCACACTGACAATTCAGAAGTTTACATGCATTACTGAGACCGAGACCGCTTGAAAAAAGTAAAAGGGAAGTGGCATCTGAACCTTTTGTGCTCAGTCATGTGCTGTTGAGACAGAACAGTACCAAGGTATCCCAAGTTAAAAGGATACAGCTGGCAGCTGAAATAGATCATTGTGACTGAAACCTTCTATTCTTTCTATTCTACTTGTATCTAAACCTGTCCTAACCTATTTCAGCCAATGAGGCTTGGTACAGCTCTTTGGGAGTAAGGCCCTTCCCCCGTGCTCTGAATTCTCACTGTTGACGATTGCCCTACAGACTTAGGTTCCTGGGGACAGGTACCTGTCAAAGGAACCAGATCTGCAGCTCGTGACTGTGGAAGGAACAGCAGCCTGGCCAGCCCCTACCCGTGTATAACTGGAGAGAAAAACCAGTGGTGTCAGTTTAGTCTTCATCAGCGACTCACCTCTGTTCCAAGCTCATTAGCGATAATGTTCATAAATTCAGAATCACCCTCTTTCCTGTATGGATACATAAAAAAACACTTCAGAAGGAAAGTAAAAACCCCTTCTAGAGTACAAAATCTCAGTCAGAAACCAAATGCTGGATCATGGGTTTTGGCCTCTTGCTCTTAGGATGGAGCAGGCTTTGTCTATATATGCAACTCCTTATTGGGCATTCCTGTGGACATGTTAGGAATTATTTAAGTATCATCTTTAAGAAATAGAGCTCCCTGGTTTTATTTGAAAATACCAAGGGCAGAGGGAGTTAGATGGACACAGTAATTTCTCAGCCACAAAACCAGAAGAATTCAGTGACTGAATTACAAAGAGATCCCTTTAATTACACAACTTTCCAGCAGGCTGAGGCAGCTTAATATTCTTTTTACCTTGTTGAAATTCTTCCTTGAGAAAACAAACTGAATAGGTGTGAGAGATCCAAGTGCCATCAAACGTGTGGGATACCGCTGGTACTTTTTCCCTGAGCTCCCCCTTACCTGTGCAACACAAACAGAGGCCTTGGAGCAGGTTTGCTCTTGAAGTCCCGGGCTATCAAAACAGCAATGTCTCTAAGCAGGTTCAGGTTATTCTGAAAGAAAAGCACATGAACTGTACTGCAGCAGGAGAGGTCACTGTGAACACAGCTGTGTTCCCAGAGGTTGGAACACTTTTCATAATACCCACAAAAACTGAAGCCTATGATTCAATTCCCAGTTGCCACAACTAAAGCTCAGGTCTACAGGAAATAGTGACAACCCACTTTTCTCAGCCATTCTCATACCTTCTGGAGCAGTTTCACAGAGCTCTGCAGTCTCCTCACAGCCTCTACGTGCTCACCTGGTCCGTTTCTGAAAGAATAGGGAGACTTCGTATCACTGCTCTGAAAGACAAATTAAGGATTTCCTAAAGGAGCAAAAATAGGTAATATCATAAAGAGCCCCACAAAGCTGTACCCTGAGGCTTATGAGGTATCTTAGGAGGAAAAGGATAGACAAAATAACAGAAGTGGAAAGGGTATTACTTGAGCAGGGAGGTTAGAGCCTTCTCAGTGCTGTGACTTTCTTGCATTGACTTGAGGACTCTGTTTCCCACCAAGAAAATCAAGTTGGTTTTGTTCTTTTTCCCTTTCTCCATGCCAAGGAGTTTAATAACCTTAAAAAGAAAATTAACCTGGTCAGAACAGCATTTAGGAATACACACAGGTGGTCAGTTCCTACCAGATTATACCTTGTGGTGAATATTGACTCTCTGCCAGTGAAAATAAATTGATTAAAATCAACATACAAAAAAAAAAAAGGGATGGTGGTAGAGTGGAATTTATGCAATTCTCTAGCATGAGATGCACTCTACAGGTCATCTGGATGTCTCTGCTGGGAAACAGACTCCAAGCAACTGAAAAGGCACAAATACTTAATGGCAGGTCTAGAATTTTATCACCATTTCCCTGCACAGAAGATTTCTCATCCATGACAAACACTCAAAAATATTAGAGCTTTAAGCAGAGGGAACCTGGCCAGCACCTGTGGCAGTGCAGAAACATCACTGCTGCACACAGGGCTGAGTTTTGCTACAAGGAAACAAAGGAGCCTGAGGCTGCCAGCCCGTGTGTGACTCTGCTGGACTCCCCCAGCCTGAGGCTGCCCCCACCCCTTTCCCCATCAGGACAGTCTTGAGCAGCCTGTGGATCCCAGGGACTCCTGCTGTGCTCTGTGTGGAGTGTGGCTCCCAGAGGCAGCTTGGCTGCAGCCACTCACCTGCAGGTCACTGAGGTTGGAGACGTGAGTCCCACAGCACAGGTTGGAGTCGATGCCTTTGATGTCCACAACACGCACTGGCCCCACATGGTCATCGGGCAGCCCCCTGCTCCTCACCTGGCAGAAGAGAACAGTGTGATATCCGTGCTCATTATTCTGGTCCCACAAATACCATCAGTTGCCTCCCACCACTCACTGTTTCAATTTCAGGGTCATCTGCAGCCAGTTCTCTCACTGTCACGGGGACCCTGTCCCGGATTTTCTCATTCACACTCTTCTCCAGGATCTCGACCTGCTCTGCTGTCACCAAGGGGGTGTCCAGCTCAATGACACTTCGCTGACGGCCCAGCTCCCTGTACCAAGGAAGAACATCTGCTGCTTTAGCTCAGACCAGCTGGGAGGTCCCTTTGTGCAGCACCAGCATCCCCACTGCTGGGAATGTGGTGAGTGAAACAAATCAGACTTCCCTCCTCTTCCTGATACATTCAAAGCACCAGATGCAAACCAAACACTTGAGGAGGACAAGACAAAGCAAACACTTTGCACAGCTTTTTTTCCCATCAGTCACGACTCCCAGGACATCTGAGCTCAAGTGAAATGTCCAAATTGTTTTTGGTGTTTCAACGTTCAGGCTCTGTGCAGGCTAGCATGGTGGCATGTGCCAAACAAGGTAATGCTGGGGTCAAAAGGAACATTTATCCTGCTTACCATGAAGTTGTCTTAAATCCAAACACCTGTTCTGCAATGGCAGTGATGAGGTGCTGTCCTGGAAGAGACGTGCAAGCACAAGCTCTGAGTGCCACTGGTATTTTCAGTCAGGCTGTCTTTGCTATTGACATTACCCAAGACAGGTGAGTGCTGGGCACTGTAGGGCTCCTGCCAGAGCTCTGGAGCAGAGGAGACAGCTGTGGTCTCAGGGACCTCAGGCCCTGGCACCACCGCAGCACATACTGGGGGCTGCAAAACAGGCTGAACTTTCCCTTCCAAACCGGTTTTCAGTGGGTTTGTTTACAAGCCAAAGAGACCTCGGAGACGGGCTCATGCTGCCGCAAGTGGCCCTGGGGACACTGTGCACACAGAGATGTCGGGTTTCCTCCTACCATGACCAGAGTGCGGACACGCTGGGCGCTCACCGCGCCCGCCCCCGCCAAGGCCGCACGGCCGGCACCCCCCGCGGGATGTTACCGGGCGCCCCTCGGTACCGGCACGGACCTGAATGCTGCTGCATGTGGTCGAAGCGGCGCTCCCAGTCCAGCGACAGCAGCACTTCAGCGCCCGGCTCCAGCGCGGCCGGCACGAAATGTACAGCCTCGGGGCCCCGCCGGGTCACGCGCAGCACCGGCACGTCCCCGATGAAGCCGCGATCATCCGGCTGCGGACACGGGACATCAGTGCCGCCGGCCCCCGCCCAGCCCGGCGCCCGCCCGTCCCAGCCCGGCCCGTACCTGCCCGCCGCCCTCGGGGAAGAGGATGGTGTCCTCCAGCACCACCTGAAACCCGTGCACCGGCTCCCCGCCGCCCTCGGGCCGCAGCTCCGCCGCCCGGCACGACACCACCCTGGTGACGAACTGTGACAGAGACGGCGGCACCGTGAGAGCCCGCCCGGGCCTGCCCCACGCCCCGGCCCCGGCCTGCCGGTACCTGCCGGGCCCAGCTGTCCCGCTGACACCGGAACACCATCACGACCGTTCGGCACAAGCGACGCGGGACTGGCGGCGACGGCGGCCGCGGAGGAACACGGGCGGGCGGTAGCTCGCGCAGCGAGGCGAGCGGGCGGAGCCTGCAAGGTGACGCGCGGGCGGGCTCCCGCCGGCGGCGCGCGCGCCGCTGGTGCCGGCGGGGGTGCACGGCTCCCGGTCGTCTGGCGAGGCGGCGCCCCGAGCGCACAGCAGACGGCTGCGGCAGCTCACGTTTATTGCCCCGTGCCCCACCCGGGTAAGCGAGCACGGGAGACCGGACCACTTCCACCGCCCGGGGTCGGGAGCGCTGCCCGCGGCGAGGCACGAGCTGAAGCAGCTCCGCTGTCTCGGAGAACCCTGCCCGCGCTGCTTCTCGGTGCTTGCTGCCGGTGCACCGGGTGGCCTCCTGCGGCTGCGGTGTCCCCGGGGCCTGGGATTCAGTCGTCCTAGGAGAAGGAGGAGTGAGGTGCCAGGGACTGGGTCGAGACCGGACCAGCTGTCCCTGGCGTTCTGGGGAGCGTCCGCGCTGCCTTCAGGATGGGCTGCCTAAGGCACGCAACAGGAGTTGCTGCCGGTGTCCCGGATCCAGTGGAAGGCTGAGGCCGGGCTCCGCTCGGCACGACGTCAGGAAGCAGCTGGCAGGTGGTACTTACGTCTAGGTCATCCATGGCTGGTGGGGGGCCTTTGTCTGTCACCTTCTCCAGCATCTGTATGGGAAACAAATGGCTGGAACCCTAAATGCCTGGCTTCCCCCCATCCCAAGCACCCACCCGATGTGCCCTGGAATGCTGACACTGGTGGCCCAGCTCACCTCTGCATACTGTTCCACCATGGCCCTCTCCACCTCTTCGTCTCCTTCCCAGTCTCGCCAGTTGTCAAAGTCCACAGAGAGCCAGGCTGGCTGCGGGCACAGAGAGTATCCCCTGAGGGGAAAAGCAGCACCCCAGGAACCTGCAGCCCAGGGGCAGCTCCTGCACAGGCCTGGTCAGACCGGGGAGGGGCAAAAAGCAGGAGTGTCCCTTTGCCTCTAGGCACTGGTCCTGATCCTGCCTGCGTCAAGAAAAAGGGGTATTGTATCCTTCCTGGAAGGCAGAAGTCTGTGGACTAGCAGTGATTATCAGGTTGTGCTTTTTGGGAACTCTGTCTTAGGGTCCCCTGTGGGGCCCTCTGTGTCTGTTGTGGGGCAGGTTGGTTCCTGGGAGCTGCGAGGTGCTGCGTAGAGATAGCACGTGCACTGAGGCTGGTCCTGGCTGCCAGGCACCACACACACCTTGATGTTCTCCTTGGTGATGCGTGGCCAGGCCACTTTCTCCTTCCACTTCCTCATAAAGCATGTGATGGAGCGGTCTGAGCGCTTCTCCCGTGAGTCCTGTTGAGAGACACCTCATCTCACTGTCTGCCAAGCTCATCTCTGCAGACCTGCACAGGGTTAAAGCTCAGCCCCACACAGGCTGTGAAGGACACAGAACACAGACAGATGGTTTCTGGCTTAAGGCAGCACCGTGAGTATCAGCCCCAGGGTCAGGGCTCTCAGGCTTGTGCTCACCCCACTGAAGCTCTCAGGATGGGCAGGATTCAATGCTAAGCAGTATTGCTCAAGACTGCATAAGCTGGCTCTGACTCTGAGCCTGACAGAGGCTGTTGGAGAACAGTTTGTTGGAGGGCAGCCTCACCTTGGAGTTGACCCTGGCATACAGGTTGATCTCGTTGTAGAACTCCATGCCGTCCGCATTTTTGCAACTGCCAAAACACCGTAACAGCCTGGCTTAGGAGAGGGCTGAGGCCACGCGAGCCCTCCTCTCACAGAGCCCTCCCTGTCCTCTGAACCACCCCCAGTGCAGGTCCATGTCGGTCGGCAGGGCAGCGGCAGCTCACCTGAACACCAGCCGCTGATCCTCGATGATAACTTTCACGTCCGTGCTGTCCTCGACACAGAACTCCAGATACACGTACCGCGGGCGGTCGTACCACAGTGTCTTTGCAGGTTGCCTAAGGGAAGAGCAGACCAGCGGGTATCACCAGTCGACACTCCCTCGGTGTCCAGCAGTGCTCCATAAGGCCCGCGCGGGGCATGGAGGGCGGGGGCGAGGAAGGGGTTCCGGACACGGGCTCTGCCTGCGCCGAGCCCCGGGACTGGCAATGGGAGCCGGCCGGGTGCCGGCCGGGTGGTGGGCGGTGGACAGTGGGCGCGTGGCGCTCCTCTCTCCCGCCCCACACGTCCCTCGCCGCCGGCAGGGCCCGGCCGGCCTGTGTCCGCTCCCCTCTGCCGGACCCGGCGCCGTTCCCCACTGCCCCGGGTCGGAGGGTCCTGTCCAGTGGAGCTAAATCAACATACAGGGCGCCGTACAGGGGTTCTGGGCGCTGCCAGTCCCGTCCGGCCGTGCTCACCTCGCCATGGCGGTGCCGACCCCGCCCCGCGCTATTTCGGTCCGGGGGAGCGGCTGCCTGGAGGGGAGGCCGGGAGCGAGGGCTGGGCAGGCCGGGCACCGGCACGGCCCTCCCCCGCGGCCGCCGCAGTCACCGCGCCGGGCCGCGAGAGGGCGCGCTGGCCCCGCCCCGCCCCGCCCCGC
>WBMZ01020890.1:0-14750 GCA_013400975.1 Atrichornis clamosus | reverse complement strand
CCCCGCGGCGGCCGCAGGTGCAGCCCCCCCGCAGGCGCGCTCCCGCAGCACGACCCGGGAGCGCGCCCCGCGCTAGGCACCGCTCCCGCGGCGCGGCTCGGCCCCGCAGCCAATCAGGAGCCCCGGCGCTTCCTTCAAGCGACAGGAGACGCGCCGGGGCCGAAAGCTGGCGCGGTGATTGGCTGAGGCAGGGCAGCCGGGGGGCGCGGCCTGCGGAGGAGGAGGAGAAGAAGTAGGAGGAAGCAGAGAAGGAGGAGGAAGGAGAGGAGAAGCGGCGGCACCGCCCGACTTCCTGACCGCGTGTCGGGTCGGAGGGGTGCGGCGGCGCCGTGTGAGGCCAGCGGGGCCTTGGCGCACAGCGCCCCCAGCGGCTTGGAGGACCGAGGTCGCAACGGGGCACCGGCGGGAGCGAGGCACCGCCACGGGGGCAGCCTGGTGCTCCCGAGCGTTCCCACTCTGAAAACTCTTGGATATAAGTGGTCCGAAGGCTTCTGGAAAAAGGGGTTTATAGCAAATATTTCTTCTTCTGATGAGGCACTGGATTAGCACCTCTTTTACCGAGGCAGCAGGTCGCTGTATGTACAAGGAAGAAGGTGCCTGCCCGTGATTTGCTGTTATTCCACGAAGTTTCCTCCTTATATGCTTGGATGGTGGGGCTTCTGCATATGCAGATGATCGCCGTACTGTAATTTTTATATTATTATGGAGCATGGTCAAAAACTACCCAATTTCATTGAAAACCCATAGTATATTAATTTGAAAAAAAAAAAAAAAAGCAGTAGTGTCCTGGAGCACACTGCCTTTCAAATGGAACTGTACTCTCAAATTGTGAATGCTTTCTTGCATGCATCCCCACTCTCTCGGTTTAAATCCCTTACTTGCAGCCTCACAGTCTGTGATGCCATGGAGAAATTGTATAATGTCACAGTTACTTAGTTGCAGGATGTCATCCCAGTTGTACCATTTCTGCCTCCTGTTTCTGTAATCTTTTCTCAAGTACACACAGTTTTATCAAGTTGGCAACATCGGCTACTACTTGTGCAAACTGATTTCATCCCACTAGTGCTTGCTTTATGGGTGTACAATATCAGATTCAAAGAGGAGGGGCACTACAAATAATATGAATGCCACCCTATGAGTTTTTAAATGACACTGGAGAAACAAAAGGTTATTACAGTCTGAGAGTTTCAGAATTCTGTATACTAGAAATAAGGCACAAAAGTTTATTTGAAAACATAGGATTTGAGATTAGAGGGACTACGTTTTCTTTCTTATTTATACACATCATTCACCCTTCTGTTAGAGCTGAGCTGCATAAAGCAATGCCTGAGCTACAGCCTTAAAAATTGTCCTTTATGTGTCTGGATAAGCTTGTCATTTCCCCTTTAATTGGCAATCCATTCATTGGTTTGACTTCTTTCTTATTCTGCTCGAAAAATGGTGAGTAGGGCTGACAATGCAAGTCCTGAAGCTGGGCCAGAGCAACCCCATCCCTGGGGCCCACATGTGCAACTAAGAGGCTTTTTTTCATTACTTTCTCCAAACAGAATTTCTCCTACCCCAGTTGTCCGATATCCCACAATAACTATTTTTCAGATGTAGCATTTTCCTTGACTGTTATTCCCAAAAGCACTCCACTGAGGGGGGAAGCTGGTTCACACCTTTCGTAAATTGCTGTACTGATTAATCAAGTACATCGGTTGAATGATGACCTTGTACTATGGTTTTGCTCTCAGGTGATAGGCACCTTTGGCTCCTCCCCTATTCAGAACAGTAGCTTTCCTCCGAGTAATTCAAAACAAAAGACTGTGCAATTTGGGTCACTTTTGTAAGGGGAGCATCCAGCCAGACTTAGATGAGAACATTTTAGCGGGGTTCATGCTTGTATTTTTGGTCAATACTAATACTAGAAACAGGGAAATGAAGGCAGACAGGATGTAGCCCTGTTCAGGTTCCAGCTGACAGAAGCAAAAAAAGAAAAACAAACAAACAAACAAAAAAAACCCAGAAAAAAAACCCTTTAACTTGTTTAAATTTCTGTCCCATTTATAAGTCTGGCAGTAGTAGTTGCAGACACAGTTAGCCAGCTACCATAATCCTGCTAGGCCTGCCCCTGGCATGCACAGGCACATTCCAAGTTTAATGCACAAAGACTGTTCTGTCACCAAAGTCTTCCAAAGTACATTTACAGAAGAGACTGAAGGCTCAATTGTGGCCCAGGTAGTAGATTTTACCTAAGTTGCTCTGGTGTTGACAGCAATTTATGTCAGACTGCAGCTGAAAACTGGACCAGCAGCCCTCAGGGACTCCAGGATTAATATTCACTCTGAGTGCTAGGCTGCACTGATGTCTCCTTGCTGCCTCCAGCACCTGTACCATTGCACGTGCTACCTTGCCTAGAGCTATGTCTGCCCACACCATAATCACTTCTTCGCACGTCCATGTGGACCCTGCTCTGGCTTCCAAAACTGGCAAGGCCCTACGTAAAATAGGAGACGGCAGACTGATGCACATCTGCACCTCCAGCCCCCTTGAATCCCTGTAAGAGGAGATGCTTGTATGAGAATGGATGTCCAGTAAAACTTACGCCCAGCAACTAAATAGTCTGACAAGGTCTGAGAAGACAAAAAGAATAACATTACCATTAAAGCTGCCACACCACTCAGCGTAACAAAGGGAGAAACTTACTATTTTTGGTTTCCTGGGGTTCTTCTGAGTTATCTACATCCAATAGTTTAAGCAAATTCTGCATCATGCTGCTGTGAACTCCATTAGAGCAGTGTCCAGGGATCACAGAAGAACCCTGACTAGAATGCATTGCACTTCACTTGTTTGCAGTTACCAAACACTTTGGATCCTGTCCCCAGCTGTGAAGTCCATGGTGGCATCAAGGGGTTCTTCAAAACCCCACTAGGACTGATTTGGGGACTGCAGAAAGGGAGCCAGTGGAGGATGGGTAGCTCATCCAAGTGCACTGTCCTTTCTGAGGAGCTTTTACTTTATACAGGTGGGCAAGCAAGGGGATTGGTAAGTCCAGAATAAAGTGCTATAAGAAAGAGTTTCTTTTTCTATTTTGCTGTTTAAAAGTAATGGCAGAAAATAGTTGTATTCATTGACCTCACAGAGCTAGGAAGCTGTGGAAAAGATGTAGACAAGGAGGGAAGGGTGAATCCAGGGGAGATCCATCATGATGTGAAAGAAAGGGCAGATGTTGGAGTGCGAGGAAAGAGCACCAGATATCATGAGGAGGTAAAGAGAAGAGTGGGCAGAGACAGGAGGATGAATGAAGGGAAAGTCTCATAATTGTTTTTCTGTTACCTTGAAGGTTTGAGGGCATGTGGAGTGACCCACATCTTCAGTGCCCTGACATGGTGATGTACCAGGTGGAGCAGAAACAGGAGGATTCAGGGATGGTTCTGGACAGTGAACCTCAAGGCCAGGGCATGGAGATAAGTAGCACTTTGGAGGCACTTGCCTCTCAGGTGGTTCTTTTGCACCTGACATATCTCACACTTCTCCCCACAGGCTGTTGAATTTCTTTCCTATAGGACCTCCTCAGTGGAAAATGAAGTTGCGTCATTGCTGCTTCCACTCTGTATTACAGAGGGGGGAAAATTTCTGGCAGTACTGGCTCCCAGCTGGACCTCTTTATGTTCAGCATTTGTGGCCTGTGCCCAGCCCACAAAGTACTAACAGCCTCCTTTTCCTCTTCACAAAGGCTTGCCTGCTTACTTTTGAAGGGGTGGGTAAGACTGGTCAGACTTGCTAACTTCTTGGCAAAGATGCATCCTCTGAAAGGCAGAGACCCAGTTCCTGTTGGTGCTGTCATGATTAGATTTCTACCGCACCCTACACAACCTGGTGTTTCAAAGGCAGAGGCAGTACCTGTGCCGTATTGCTCTCTCCCATCAATCTCCAACACTGCCAAGAAGTTGTGCTACCCTGCAGTAAAACTGATGGAAGAGCAGGATCCAGGCTGAGCTTGATGTAATTGTTAGTACCCATCCTAAAGGTTTGGGCCTGGAAGATAAAGGACTGGAACAGCAGCATGACCAGGCATGCAAATCTCAATCCCTCCTGTGCTTCATGCAGGAGCAGCATGGGCACGAAGAAGTGGGGATAGTGACAGAGCTTTGTGCAGCAGTGGGGGGCTATGTTTGGTAGCCTCAGGCACATGGGCAGGGCTGTGGTGAGCTGGAGCCCGGCCCTTCTGCAACATCTCTGGGCAGAGGCTGATGACATCGGATTCTGGGCCACGAGCAGGGGCGGAGGAACCTGTTGGCAGGCAGGGACAGCCAGGACTGTGGATACCTTTGGGGCTTAGTCAGGGCAGCCAGAGATCGAAGCCAAGCCCTGACTCTAAAAGAAATATTGTTTTGTTAACAAGGAGCATGGCAGTGGCAGTCTAGTACCTCCTTGTTTGTGGTCCTCAAGCAAGCCAGCCCTCTGGGCAATGTGTTCCTCAAGCACACGGAAATAATTAACAAATGTTCCTTTGTATCTCAGCCAGCACTGAAGGTACCTAATTATGAACATTGTTTCTGTTAGAAACACCAAATAAATGTCCCTTTTAATTCGAAGAAGGGAGTAAAGAGCCACAAACACAAAAAGCATCAGGCTCAGCGATGTGTTAGCATATGCAATTGTCCCTTACAGCTTTGTGAGCTGGTGCTAACTGGACTGGAGCCACCGGAGTTAAAACACCTGAGAGAAGAAACAGGTTTCTAACTGGGAGGAAAAAGAGAATTCTCTGTGCATTACTGATTAGAAACACTCTTGCCCAACATGATTATTTCAGTATGTACAAGGAGTCATGAGATTTTTAAGGGAGATATTGGCAGCTCTTTGAGAAGTCTAGTGGTTGAAGTTCAGAAAACCATAAAAGCATAATTTTGCTAGAGCTGACAAGCAGCTTTGCATATTTTAGAGAAGCTCACAAAGAGGGAAGCTGAATCCCAGCCATCCAACTCCTTGTGACAGATCCTTCCAGCAGGATAGCAGTGATACGAAAACACACCTTGCAGAATGAATGCTGTCAAAATCTAATTGTTAGGTTTGAACAAAAAGAAATAACTTGGTGTGACGAGAATAAGAAACTTCAATATAAAATTGTGACTGATTAAAATCTTATTTGTTGGACTTGTTTTCTTTTTCCCTGAAGAGGGTGTCAGAGAGGAAACTAAAAGATATGTGATAAACCTTGAAAGTCTATCTAAAGAAGGAGAAAATAGCAACTACTGGAAGACCAGGTTTTTCACAAATGACACTATTTACACGTGCACAGTCAAACCTATGTATCTCCATCTATGGCCTTGATGTGTACCAAGATTCATCTTTTTCTTACTGACATTTTCATTACAGGTAGGAAGTTTCAACAATGCAGAGTTTGTATCCATGTTGAAATTGTTTACTCCACTCACTAATGTGAATGAGGACATCAGAGACTGCTGCTCTGTAAACTATTAAAATATTGTACAGGGGTTCTCTTCTTCCTTACACAAGCTCTTTCTTTTCTTAGCCTTACACAAATATAGTCTAATATACACCCAAATCCTTACATAAATCTTGTCCAAAAGACTGCTAATCAGAAAAGAAAACAAAAACCCTGTATTTCTCACACTATTAAAAAGACCACCTTGGGAAAAAAACAATGCACTCACAGAGTGGTTTGGTGTCTGTTAAGAGAGTTCCCATTAAGCCAGTGTTAGCTATTCAAAGAATTAACTGAAATGGGGTGGTAAGTCAGCATCTGTTCCTTGTCACTGAACTCAGGGCTGTAGCAGAGAGCAAAGAAAGAAGTGAGTTATAAAAATTTTTAGCAGGAGAATGAAAAGAAATCACTGTCCCCTAGTCTGGATTATTTTCTTAGAATGTGGGTCAAAATACCTGTGGTTGCTTTTCCAAATTGTCTCCCCAGTCATAGAACACATGAGTAGCAGAGCATAAGAGACCCAAGATACGGACCAGAAATTACTCTTTCCTTTTCTGGAACTGTGTTTTTTTGTAACAGCACATGCATTTGGCTAGATATATGCTATTCACACTCTTTACATATCCCTTTGCATTTTATTTGTGGCTAAGTGTATGGTAAGAATTAATGCTGTTTTTTTAACGTGCATATTTCAAGTGGGTAAAAGCTGTCCCACAGTCTTGTGTGCCTGGGATGAATTGTTCTGTGATTAGTTGTGACCAAACCCAAAAGAATTATACACAAAATTGCTCCTTTATTACCCCCATTACAATGCATTAACTGTTTGCTAGGTGCTGACAGAGTCAGACCCTGGCAGCCCTTCCTTTGGTTTTTCACAAAGACTGACAGCTCCAAACCAACAAACAGAGCCTGCTGGAGCTGGTCAAAGAGGAACGTCGGTGCCAGTGACAGAAGAAATTACAGAATCCATATTTCCTTGGGACTAGAAAGAGGCAACACTACAGTAAAAGTCAACAGCATTTCAGGATGACAGATTTCAGTTATCCAGAGAGTTGTTAGGTAACATTTCCTGGAAGGTTGATCCAAGGAATAAAAAGAAATTTAAGAATATATTATGTACCATGAAAGAAATTATGTTAAAGGTACAACTGCAAACTTTTCAGGTGCAGGCGATGGTAAGGAAGCACTGTAAGTGATCAACTTGGTTATATCCCTTTAATCCCTAATATAGGAGGAAATTATACAGGAAGCAAAAACTGTACCAGAGCACTAAAGACTTATTTTCAACAGCACAAGAGCAACACCATATAGACCAGTGAGATGATAGTCCTAGCAGCTATTGCTTGTGAAATCCTTCTCTCAGTGCATTAATAATAGGAAAAGCAGGGTTAGTGAACTACTCAGTGGAAGGGTAATTATAAGCAAATGACATTGAAAGACAATTTATTTAATGTCTTTTTGCTAAAATGTGACTGACAGTTAAGATCCATAGCAAAGGAATGAAACCATGCAAGGTGGTGTTTTCTTTTCCAGTCTAGAAGATGGAATAGAGAGATTTCTGTGAGGCTGAGGGGGAATGCAAATAAGTTAGATCAGAAATAAAAATTATCTCCAGAAATGTTCTTGGTAAAATAAAGAAATGGTCTGTGGGAAAAATCATATTAATTCAACAGGGACTAATTCAAGATATTACATTGCGGGGTGGAGTGGGGAGGGTGTGTGTGGAACTCATCTGTTTAAAAAACACAGGATAAGGAACTGTGATGTCAAGAGAAGTATAAAGCTTATAATGGAACCAACAATACTGTATTTTTGCTGAAATAAGAAAATGCACTATAGATAGAGTTATGTAATCTGTAAGTAGGTGAAGTAATACCTACTGTATTATTTAGTGTTAGGGTCTCAAATGGGGCACTGTGTTTGTTGCAGGATATTGAGAAGCTGGATGAAAGTAATGAAAATTATCAAAATTCTAGAAAACATGGAAGCAAAGATAGGAAAAAAGTCAGGTGTTTTTGCATTGAGAGAATGTTATTGTCCAGGAGGGAAGGACCAGGACAGTCTTCAAATGCATAAAAAGCTGCTACGAAGAGGTAGGGAGTAATCTATTTTCTGTGTTCCTTATGGATATGGCAAGATATAGTGGAATTTTAAGGATAAGGATCTATAGCACTGGAACAGATTTACATAGGCAACTTGTGGCAATGCCAGTGAGAACGCCAGTTCTCTGATAACAAACTAGATGAATGTTCATCAGGAATGACCTGCAACGGTTGACCCTGCCCTGGGCGAGTGACATTCTACTTGATGCTTCAAGGATGTCTCCAGCCTTACAGTATTTTGATTGGAGTGGGATCTTGACCTCCATAGGGTCAATACCAAAGAATTCCTTTGAATTCCCCCAAGTCCTCAAGTGCCAGGCAGGCGCTTGTAAATGGCACTAGCTAATCCTACAGCAGCCAAAGGTTTATTGTGCTCTTCTGCTCTTAGTGGACTCTTTCGAGTTACGTGTAAATAGCGGAACTGCAAAGAGAGTGGGAGATTGAGTCCCACAGATTACTCTTGTCTCACCCAGTTCATCACTTCCCTGTTGCTTGACACCACGCTGTTTTTTCAACAGTAAAGTTGACATCTGAACAAACACTTGTGACAAGCCCAGTTTCAGGGAGCAGCAGGAGTGAGGCTGGGAGGTGAGGGCTATCACCAGGCTGGCCAGGCAGCGATCTCACTGCCAGGGGTTGCAGTACTACAGCAGCCAGAAGCAAAGAGGGGAGCAGGCCCTGTGACAGTAACCAGGGGTAGTCCAGTCTGGTTCACCAGGCAAAGTCTGTAGCAATGAGCCAAAGCCAAGGTTCAAGCCAGGATATCAAGTCTGCAAGCCGGAGCCAGTGTCCAGATCAGTGAGGCACATGGCCAGGCACAGGGACCACGGGAGAGTGCCTTGGCTTGAACAGAGCGCCTAACCAAGTGGAACCAGACCCCTGCTTCCCATAGCTTTTTCTCACCCATCTCTTTCCCAAGTAGGGTTCCAAGGATCTGCAATGACACCAGATCTGAGCAAGCCTCAAGGACCAGCTGCCAAAAGGCTGGGTAGGGCAGTGCCTTTACAATCCAGGCTAAATCATTTGCAACAGCACCCAAAAAAAATCCTATTTGCCAGCAGTCCCCAGAACGACTGATCCATATTGCATTTTAAGGGTAGCCAGGCTCTGATGTAAGAAAGACTCTGATAAGTCACAGCTAGAGAAAAAAAAAATCCCAAATACATATTTTCAGCCTCAGTGACTGGTTTTAACCAATTCATACTCTCAAGGCTGTCGCCATAAGAAATGAGAGCATTTTGTTTGGTTTGGTGGTTTGTTTGTTTTATATTTTGTTTTGTTTTAAAGGGCAGATTAGCAGTCATATTTCTGATACCCTCATTTCTGGCTTTTGTAGGCTCCAGAGACCAGATCTGCTAATGATCTTCCTTCCTTCCTTCCAAAACATTTTCTGTGTTGTAGAATCCAGTGCTATGCCCCTAACCTCCCTGACTGCAATTGAAGTGGTTACCACTTTTTTATTTCTTCAGCATTTTCCAGCAGCAAAGGACCACCAGATTCTCCAGCACCAAAGGACCACCAAAGAATCTGGCCCAAAATGTTTAGTATTTCATTTGTGTTTTACAATTACTACATGATTATTGAAACAAAAAAATTTTCTTGGTTAACTGTGAGGAAAGATTTGTTTGGCAGAACTCGAACCATCATGCTGAAGTGTTTGACTATAGCCCTGGTGACACAATTGGCCCATGTGCATGAGGAAGTGACAGCATCAGCTAAGTCCCACCACTGACCCTACCAACAAATCTGACGATTTTGGAGACCATAATTACTTGATCATTTTTGTCAGATGCTTTAACTGACTCATGGGTTATGGACTATGAGGTAGTGTCTCTGCTTTCTGGATCAAATTAGCCATTGGGGTGGCTGTGCCAGATGGTTAATAGAAGCATCTGTTTTGTTCTGGTGGTTAATCCCTTTGAATACCACCATGCTCATTGTCCAGCCTGTTCTCTTTTCCTTCAGGAGTGTTTCTGAAGAGCTGTCTCTTCTTGCCAGGCAAAGAGCAGTTGTATAGAAATCCCCGTCGCTTGGGTAGAAGAGCATGATTTTGCAGGCATGTTTTGCCTTTCAAACTAGGCTACTAAACTCACTGAGTCAAACAGGGAAAGATATTTCATCAGACTGAAAGAAAGTTACTGCAACGACTCCACAACAAGCACTGTTTCAACATTGGGAAAACAAGAACTGAGGGACAGAAAGAAGGGGAAAGAAGAGATATACAGGAGAAAACTGATTAACCAAGATGGGGTTTCTGTGTCACACATTCAGGGACCTCATCCAAAATTATACCCATGCTTTATTCTCCCTGATAGCAAGTGAACTAACGTTCATTTAAATGCAAACCTGTATCAGGTGAGATATTGGCGTTCTGCAGAATCGTGCAGGGACTACCAAGACAGAGCTTCTGGAGCAGCCTCAAGCTATTTGGGATAAAGCTTGCTTTTTTCCATTCCCAACATCACCTCTGCTTTGAACACCTAGGGATGTTTCTGGTTGCCTGCTGGCAAAATGGCACTGGAAAGAAATTTGTTAAATTAGCACTTCTTGCTGCCAGAAAACTTTCTGACTGAAAGGTGGGAATGTGAGAAACCTCCCACTCTGCACATGGGGCACACATTTGGCTGCTATGCTCCACTGGAAAAAATCTGCTGTAATTTCAAACAGAAACCACAGAGGTCTGACAAAGTCTGTAGGAGACTCCTGGAACTTTTAACCAAATTGTTACTGTATTTCTAAGTGGTTGGACTTTTCCTGTTAGCCTGCATTACTTGTCTAGTAAAGTCCTTATCCTGGTGTTCAATGAAACTTCCACTGAGTAGGATGAGATGGCGAGCAATGCACAGTGTAACAGTGTAAAGGACAGGGTCTATACAGAAAAGATTATTTAGATTTTTTGATGGCTTCCATTTTTCCAAACAGGATATCACACCCACATTTTTACCATGTTTTTCTTTCTGCAAATTTCTACCAGGTGCAAACTTCACCCAGGGAAAAGGAGATGTCATTTAAAAATTAGGAATCACATTATTGATTATAAATAATGAGGTTATGTCTTTTTCATTATAAGACAGCGAAGTATCTTCCTTTATGTTCATTCTCCAAGTGTCTGAGTCCTCAGCACAGCTGGGTTCTGATGGCTGTACATGCTGAGGGAAGAATTGCAGGCCTGAACTCAATATCACACCTGCAAACACAGTGGTCCAGATTTATCACTTCCTGAGGTCCATGAGCTTTGAATCAGATTATCTCTCAAGTTCATCAGAGAAGTAATTGATGAAAATGACAGTAACCAAAACAGTGTTTGGCAGGCTGAATAAAAAGTAATAGGTAACATAGCCACCTCATTTCATCAACCCTAACTTCAGTGTAGTCTTTTAAACACTGAGCCTGTGAACTGTAAGGTTGGAAGCAAACAACTCCCATCACTGGAAAGACATTCACTAGGCTAAATGGCTTTGTATCAAGTTTTACTGGATAAAGCTATAAAATATTTCCTCCAGAAGTTCTGCAGGCTATTTTAGTCTATCCATGCTGTGGGGAAGGAAACTAGAAAACAATAGCTGGCCAGACCAGGAGAAAATACATAAATATGGGCAATTGAAATATAGTGAGTTAAAGTCTCATTGGTATATAGCTGAAGTATGATCAGTATGCTTAACTGTAGCTTGAAGACTGCTCTCCAGTGGCTGTTCTGTTGTACTGATTAATAACTCTGCATGGAAGTTCTGCAGGGTGCGTGGCACTTTCTAAAAATAATTTTAAATGAATCCTAAGTGAGATATTGTTAAAACAGCAGATTAAAGATAGAGTTCTAAAAAGATTTAAAATATGAAACATAAGGCTTCCCATTTATGTTAAAAGGAGAGTCTTTATTTTTAATCTCTTAAAAAGAGCAGACAACTAGCCTGCCAAAAAGACATTGTTTGTACTTTTGAATCTGGATATCAGCACACAATATATTTCTAGTTAAATTATTACATAATTTATTATGTTAATAAAACACAAAGGATTCAAATCAGCTTGCAAAGTGTCTAAGCATGAGTGATTCACTCTTTCAGTCTGTTGAGTTTGAATCTTGTTTTAACACCAGCCGCATCTTTTTTTCAGCTAGAATAGCAACGGTTTATATTGCAGTGTTAATTATGTGAGCCTTTAAACTGCGGTTTGGAAAACATTACACATCTGAGGTGTTTGTGCAAATTAGGGGATTAATAACCAAGACCTGTTTTCTTTGTGTTTAAATGGGGACCTTGAAAGGAGTGTGTGTGCATGAGGCAGAGCTGAACCAGGACTGGTGTGTGTCTGTGTGCATTCATCTCCCTCCTCTTTCCCCTAGCCTTCTCCTCAGCAAGATATGGATCATCTTTTGATCCTTGTGAGTGACAACTGGGTGACAGGTTACATACTTTCTCACTGGCAGGAGCATAACCTCCAAGATAAAACCTAGTTCTCAGGTGCTAAAAAAGAACATATCTGTACCAACATATGCACGCAATCGCGTAAATAAAAACAACAGCTTTCTGCCTCTTTATCATTCAAATAAAGGTTGCTTGCCTTACTGGAAGGCAAAACACGAACTGTGCTTTAGTGAAATAAAAGTTATTGAGCTCAACAGGGCAACTGAGTAAAATTTAATGGCCTGTGACTTAGAGGTTACACCATGTGATCTAGTCCCTTTTGGCCTCCAGTTCCACAAACCTAAATGGAATTTAAGCACTGCTTTTTTTTCCTTTAATTAGAACTTTGGTGAGACTGGAGGGGCCTATCTAGCTTCAGCCACACATAGGTGTGGATGGATGGCTGTATTTTCATTGGGTAAAAGTCTGCCCTTCTGCATTGTATTTGGCTTCATTTTTGAGGTGGCTGGATATTCAGTCCAAATACAAATTGGCCCAGAATTAATTTCCACTTCCTATCCTTCCTTTTGCTGAAACAAATATGATCCAGGATTCAGCTTGTAGAATTCCTGGCTTTGTGGGCAGGGTTGCAAGGCCGTTCACTAACCAAAGAGCACAGTACATAAGGAGAATGCAAGATGCATCCAGAAATTCTTTGGTATAATAATCTGACTCAGTACCTCCAGTCAAGAAAGTTAATAATTATTTCCAAGTAACTTTTGCCAGACAGCTGTGCAATTGCTTAATCACTTATGTGCTGACTCAGGAGTGAGACCTGAGAGGTATTATAAAGAAGATCCCTGCAGAGAAGAACATGAAAATAGGTCAAAGCAGATATTGAAATACACACTGTCATAGTTCCAAATGTATCTTCCAGGTCAAAATAACGGAGCAGAAACCCTGGCAATAATGAACTTGGATTTTTAAGTAGCCATTAGAATTTAGCTTCTTACCTGGGTCCAGTTAGCTCTTGAAGTCTAATTTCCAATTACTTTGCTCAAAGACTGAGAAGGACTTACTATGTGACAATCATTAAGCATCTAACTTGCCCATAAGGCAGAATTTGCCCAATACAAAGCCTTCTCAGAAGTTAATGGGATACTTTATTTATGGAGCTGTTCATTCATGGTGGTTCCACCTACTAAGCAACAAGTGAAGAAAATATGTGAAGACTTGCTATCCACCACTTGTGCCCATACACATTCTCTATGGAATATTCTGCTTTGAAAACTTCTGTGTTAAAACTACTACCACAGCATACTGAGGATGACATAAACAACACATAATGCTTCCTTCAGTGTGTACTTCATTCTAAAATCAGGGCCAGGTCATGTTTTAAAAATCTCCCCAAGAATTATCAAGTCTCCCTTCAGAACTGAGCGCAGTGGTTAAACAAAGTATCTTGCCCCGGTTGCTTGCTGTTTTCAGGTAGAAATAAAGAGGCATTGTAAAACATCCAAGATCTACCGGAAAGATAAAAATTACCAGCAGCTGTAATTTTTAGTGTTAAGGGCTTGCTAAAACTTTCAGTGTTCTGAGTAATACTATAAAGTCATAGAGGAGAAGAACTGGAAGACATGGCATAGAAAAGCTAAGGTTTGGGAAGCTTAAACATTTCTACTACTTGCAAAAATTAGTAGACTGGATATGTGCTCACATCCTGACTGCAGCATACCAATTGGTGAATTAGCTGGGTTTAAAGCTGGGTGCAAGCCAGGTCGTTATCTTCTTCATTACTAACATTGAGTAGCAGCAAGTAGGAAATATCCTTCCATTCCCTGATTTTCATCTCCAGACTACCTTTTCTTCCTTCTTGCACTGGTACCTACTTCTATGGGAGCAACTGGCACATCCCCCTTCCTGCACTCTTCTGCCTGTGTCATGAGTGAGTGTTCTGTAGTTTGCTCATGGAGTTGGATAACTACATTGGCAGTTCCCCTTTGAAGTGACTACCAACCCCTATTTTCTGTGAGAAAATCTGTCTTAACTGTACTGCTTTTACTGTTCATGAAATGCATCTTCCTTGCCCAAGGCAGATACAACATTCCTGTCATGACTACCTTGCCTGTTTATAGAGAAATGATTTGCATCCTGTTCTGTTCTCTTCTCTCCTGTGCTACTTTCTGTATCTCTCTGTCAGAAGTTTTTTCTAATGTTCAACCTGAATGCCTTTGCTACTATTTAAGCTTAGTCTTTCCCTTTCCAATTGCCATAGATAGAGGGAAGAGATTTGTGGTGGGTTTGTGTTTCTTAGTGAATTTTTTCTTTCTTTTTTCCAGTCAGTGACCAGGGAGGCAGCTGGCAGGAGCGGGGTGTAGCCCCGTTTGTAAATGATGCGTGCTCAAGACACAAAGGGATAGTTGGGCACCCTGGCTGAGTCTTTGATATGGTTTTGAAAAACACAAAAGGGGGGGGGGAAGGGGTGTGGGTGGGGGGGGGGGGGGGGAGCAGTCCCCGGCCGCCGGAAAAGAAGTTTTTTTTTTTACTCACTGCCTCTTCGCCCGGCTCGGGTAGACGTGGTGTGGTGCTCTGGCTCTGGGAGTTTTGGTTTCCCACTTTCCCGGGAGTTCTTTCCCTCCCTGCTGTTTCTCACTGGACACCTGCATCGTCCGCTGCGGTACCACCGCCAGCAGATTTCCCCCATCCGAGTGGGGGGGCTCCAGAAGGGGCCGGGGCTCCTGTGCCTTCTCTCTCCCTCCCTCCGAAGAGAGACCAGCCGCCTGCTTGCCTCAGCTGAAGCCCCCCAGCTCTCGCTGCGGCCGCCACTGCCGCCGCCACCGAGGGGACTGCAGCCAGGCACGTGAGAAACACGGCAAA
>WBMZ01020884.1:0-10093 GCA_013400975.1 Atrichornis clamosus | reverse complement strand
CCGGGGCCGGGCTAGCTGCGGATGCCGGCCGGGCGATGGTTGCCCCAGGTCGTGCTCCCCCCGCGGCCGTGCCCCGCCGTGGGCTGCAGGACCCCGCGGGTGCCCCCCATCCCGGGCGGGCTGGAGGAGCGGCGGGCGCAGCGGCAGGACCGGCGGCCCCGGGCGGGCGGGCGGACGAGCCCCGGTAAGTCTGATTTTGTTAATAAACGGCTCTTGGTTGTACCCACGCTCTGGTCTCGTCTCGTCCCTGCCCGGGGGTCCGGCGGGGGCCGCGGGGTCCCAGCACCATCTAGCGGTGGCGGTGGCGGCGGGACCGGGCACCGGAGCCCCGCGGGACCGAGCGCCGGAGCCCCGGCCGCGCTCCCTGGCACGGTTCCTGGCGCGGTCCCCGGGGGTCTCCGCGCCCCTCCGTGCCCCTCTCCGCGTGTCCGTGTCCCCGGTGTTCCTGCGCGTGGCTGCGGAGGGAAGGTTCGAGAAGGCGTTGGAGCGGAATCGTGTCCCCAGGTCGCTGCGGGGAGCGGGTGGTCATCCCCTCCGGGGTGCGCTTTTAGGGGTGGAATTGCTGTAGAAGCGGGGTCCCCGACCTCAGTGCAAGGGCGGACGGGTGCTGGTGGGGTCCCATTTGCCCCCATTTAATTTCTGTGCTGGGAGAGGAGGGTGATAAATGGCTCTGACGTGGTCTCGCTCCATCCCCGCCATGTTGGGGGCTCAGTCGGGCAGGGGGCTCGGCCGGGCTGGTGGCTGGTGCCCACCTGCCCACTCTATTCCCCAAGGAAAGTGCTTTTACTCCAGCAGTGGGACCCCTGGCCAAGCTTCCACTTCCCCTTGAAACCCCGCATGCCCCATTGCCCCACACCACTTTTTTTTTCTGCCTCGCTCCTGTTGCATTTCAGTGAGTCATGCAATTAATCCCTGTTAATTGCCTTCTCAATATTGCTTTATGCCCTGCGTTTAAATTCCTTTGTGTTCTTTGAGCTGAAAAATAATGCGCTGAGAACAGGGACTGCATTTGCCGAAGGGATTTTTATTTTCCTGTCTGTTCCTCGAGCGTGGCCAGGGGCGTGCGGCCGGTAGGAGGGCCCCACCGGGGTCTCCTGTGGTAATGGGAGAAGTTGGTGGTCCGGCAGCCAGTTTGGCACCATTCCGAGCTCTCCAAAGCTGGGGGAGGCTGGTTTTGGGGGTCTGTGGCTGCCCCTTGCCCTGCGCAGACGTGGCTGGGCTCTGGTTCTGCCCGCAGTGCTATTGCTCCTTCCAGGTGGGATGCTTGCTGGATGAGGGCCTGGGGTTTGCAGGACTGGGATTGGAGCAGGGGGGCTTTGCTGTGGATGTCCGCTCTGCCTGGTGGGCACAGCAGGAGGGGGTGCCAGGCCCAGGCTGGTGCAACCACACCGGTGTCTCCCATGTGCCAGCTGGATGCTGAACCCTTTGGCTCCGGGCGCTGCAGCGGATGTTGGCCATGGAGCAGGGTGTCATGGGGCAGTGGGCAGAGCAGCTCCAGCACTACCGTTCCCTCCGGTGGCATTGGAAGTATCCAGACCCCCTGTTCCTCGGGAGCATCGCTTCTCCCTGGATGTGGCCCCCACTCCCACTGGTGATGCCGCTCGGTGTCGGCCTCGCTCGGGCGCCGCCAGTCCCCAGCATAAATCACAGCTCCTCGGCTGCGGCTTCAGAATGCTGGGCCTCTTGCAGGTTTCTGCACTGGAATTTTGTCCTGTCCATGTTCGGGCACCTCGTGCCACGGGGCAGGAGGGCGGTGCCTCGAGGTGCGGTGCCCAGTGCCAAACCAGCACACCCAGCTCAGCCACTCCGGGTGTCGGGGCTGCAGGGCCGTGCCACGTGCCAGCCATGGAGCAGCTGGGGCAGGGGGCGAGGGGCTGCACAGCCCTCGTCCTGCCAGAGCCTTTCTCCCAGAGCTGCTGGGTGCACCCCTCCTTATGGCAAAGCTCCATCCCTTCTCTCTCCCAAACCCTCCTTGCACCAGGATGCTCCCCGCTCCAAAACCAAGCCTGTGCACCTTCCCTCCACCCACCGTGGGGCTGGATGCTGCTTGGATGTGTCCTGCCATGCAGGAGGTTCCCTGAGGAATATTTTTCCCCTCCCTAAAGACTGCAGCAGTGGGGCCAGTGTGTGTAAACACTGCGAGTATCATCTGATAGCAGCGGCACTTGGGCTGGAGCTGCTGGGGAACAGTTGCATTGCCAATATATTAAATAACTCCCTGTGTAATGTATGCCCAGGTTATTGCGGAATTCATTTTATAATAAGAGCACTGGGATGCACTTTATTAATCATTCTGTCTAACAACCTGCACTCCACACTTTTGGTTTGATTTGATTCAATCCTGTCTTTCTGCAAAATATATGGCTGAGTGGGTCGGATAATGTATGGCTTAATTTAGAGTTGTATGGGTTTGAATTACCATTTTCATAATGTGCTGTGCATTAATGTGTTGCATCATTTATACAGAAAAATGTGCGAGGTTTCAAACCTCTCCAGGAGGCAAAAGTCACCTAAAGGGAACGTGGAGAGACAGAAAAAGACCTTTTCAAATCCAGCTGGGGCTGGGAGGACACCGGTGGGTGTCAGACACGGGGACAGCAGTGTTGGGGCCGTGCAGGTGGCTCCTCTCCCCGTGGCGCAGCAGCACCTTCTCCAGCTCAGCCGAGCTGCCGGGGACCTCCAGCGCTTGACTCGCCGGTGACCCCGGTGCCGGCGCTCGCTGAAGTCGCACCCACCGTCACTCACCCCGCGCCGCGAGAAAAAGCTCTGATTATCCAAATACAGTCATTAAAGGGGAAATGTGTTTTTAGGACTGTCAGAGTGATTAATGAGGGTTAGCAATCCTTGCAAATGCACTTGTTTAGTCTAACTGGCAGCCTCTCCTTTCCTATTGATTTATGGTGGCAGTTGCCGGGGCCGTGGTGTGTGTGGAAGGAGCGGGGCTGCGCCGGGGCCGTCGGAGCGGGGCGAGGGGCCCGGCCGAGCGGCACGGCACGCTCGGCTGTGCCGGAGGCAGCCGAACAAAGGCAACATTATACCCTGTGCCGGGGAAGGAATGACTTGGACGCACACGCCGAGCCGCTCCGCGTGCCTTATAAATATCCCCGTCTGTAAAGCCCGAAGCCCAGCTGACCACAGCCACGCTGTCCACCCAATAAATACGTGAATGAAAGAGCCAGGCCCTATTTTTTCTTGTTTTTCTTCCTCTCCTGCACAAAACTCCGCGATGTCTTTTAGGTGATGCAGAGGTGGCTGCCCGCAGATGTACAAGGCATTTCACAGTCCAGAGTGGAGCACAGTGTCCTCGAGGGCTGGAGCCTACCAAGGGGTCAGGTCGGGATGCAGAGGCACGGGCCGGAGCAGAGCCATGGTGGGTGGACGAGAAGTTTCTCAGCTGAATAAAGCAGCTTTTCTTTCCACGTGAGTGGTGGTGGAAGCCCTGGAGAACACGAGCTCTGAGTTTGCCCTCACAGCCAGAGCGGTGTGGACATCTCCTGTACCCCACCAGTGTCACCATGCCCAGCCCAGGCTCAGGGATTTGCTTTGGGAGACTCTTCGTGCTGAGAGCAGACCGGAGGGACAGAGCCGCGCTCGGAGATGGCAGCGGAGTTCCTGTGCTGGGGCTGTGCTGGAGCCCGCAGGAAGGGAGCAGCTCGAGCCCCGCAGGAAGGGAGCAGCCGGAGCAAGCAGCGGTGGCACGGAGCAGTCGGGGCAGCACCGGGGTGTGGAGCTACCCCCGGGCTGGCACTATGAGTGCAGCACTGCCAGAGCCCCGTGTTGCCCTGGCCTGTGGTTTGACTCCAGCCAGCCTGAGCAGTGGGACAGCACAAGTGACAAGAGGCCCTGGAGAAGGCGACTGAAGAAGGGCGAAGACCTCGAGGTGCCCAAGCCAGAGGAGTGTGGGCAAGCACCCGGGGCATCATGGGTGGGACTGCACTTTCCTCTGGCTCTGGATAACAGCTTAAGAGCCACTGCTGCCTCTGCCCTGGCTGTGAATTGGTTTGTGGAGCAAATCCTCCAGTGGCTCCGGCACCAGCCTCCAGCAGCAATACACTGACATCTTCCTCGTCACACCAGGACTCCCAGCCCTGGCTGGTCACCAGTGACCCCATGGGAAGTGCTCAGTGTGACCCATGGCCATGGTTCCCCTCTTCTGCAGTGTCTGATCAGTGTGACAATCCAGCACGGGGCCGCTGGCAGGTGACAAACGCCCAGGTCCTGAGGCTGAGCCCGGCATCGCACCGGGCCGGGGCTGTTCCCTGCAGGGCACAGCCACAGATTGACACCGGAGTGTGGGAGTGATCCCGCTTGTTCCTGCAGAGCCTGGTTCACAGTTATCCCTCTGTTTGTTATCGTGATGAGTAACTGAAGAGTGCTGATTCCATCCACACAAACATTTCAGCTGAACCTCACCGGAAAGTGCCGGGGAAGGCGCTCAGCCGACAGCTCCGTGTGCAGAGCGTGGTCACAATAACAAACAGATTTACACAGACCGTTGTGTTTTCTAAAGGTGTTTGTGGAAATGTCCCGGAGCAGCTCTGCCGTGACTCCATCCCACCTTCCAACGTGGTGCAGACGGGACGGGGGGATGTGACCTGTGCAAGGACAGACCCACAGGGGAGGTGCCTTTGCAAAAGGTGACTGTGGAACGCCGACACTGTGCCTTCAGAGCTGACCCCAACGGGCTGAGCAGAGCTGGACAGGACACTTGACACTGTGCAGGGTGCAACGTGACCTCTGCCAACCCCTTGTGGTCCCAAACTCCAAGGATCATCCCTCCCAGCCTGGCAAAACTCCGAAGCAGACGAAGGACATGCAGCATCCCAGGCATCTGGTGGCTTTGGGGGCTTTCTAGACCCCTCCTGCAGACACCTCAGTGGAACAGAGAACCGAAATGGCCTTTTTCGGTCCCCCACATCTGCAAAGGGCAGATGCTGCTCCCCAGCAGCACTCGAGGCCGTGCCGGTGCCCACCACAGCAGCCCCTGCATCTCCACCGGTGCATCTGTGGGAGAGGAAGATGCTGCTGCACCAAAGAAAAAGGGACCAGGGGGAGCCTGAGGTCCCAGTGCCACCTCTCAGTGAGCAGCTCCTGCAGGAGGCGTGGCTGGGGGGCTCCAAGAATGAAGGACAGGAGAGAGATGGGGACTGTTAAAGATGTTCTGGATCTTTCTTGCTGAACCCTCGCCACCTTCTCTGCACTTTCCCTTTGCTGGGGATGGAGGAGAGGGGAGAATGAAGCACCCAAAAGATTTGCTCTATTTTACTCTCCTGGATGAGAAGGATGGGGCTGCTCACCACCAAGGATGATGGCAAGGCCAGGAGCCCTGGTCCCCTGGGCAGAGCTCCCATAAAAGTGAGTCCTTGTTTCTGCCGGAGCAGTGTTGCCTTTGTGGGATTTTGTTCCTGTTCCCTGTACAGGCTTGGTGCCATCCAACAGGCTGGAGCAGGACAGTCCTCCTCAGAGGTGGGAAGAGCCATGTTCTGTGCAAAATGGAAATGGAGCCGAAAGCCCTTCATTCCTTCTGGGGTTTCTGCAGTCTGTTGGTCTCTGGTTGAGTTTTGTATTGGGAACAACCGGGATGGTTGGGGCTGGCTGGGTGCGCCGTGCCTGCCCCTCTGGCTGCAGAGAGGTGCTCTGTGCCCACTGCTGCCTTGATAATTCCCAAACTTTTCCACATCGCCACACTGGCACAGGAATCCTGCAGCACTGGTGGCTTGGGAAGGCTTGGGGGCTTCCTACCTAGGGACCACCCCAAGGGGAGCACCAGAGTTCAGCTCCCAGTGTCTGGGAGCTGCAGCCCCAGCAGCTGGTCACTGCTTTTGGAGTGTCCTGGTGTGTGGCACGCCCTGAGCCCTCCTGGCCACAGGGGAAGCTCTCACTGGGGTCTGTCGTGCCGGGTTTGGAGTCTGGCACTGGGGGTGTGCACAGCACCCACACGCTCACAGGTGGGTTTGGGGCAGATGGAGGCCAGGGCAGGGCTGGCAGCTCCGGGGTGCTCTGTGCCCGCAGGGCAGGGGGAGAGCTCAGCACCACAGCCAGCGGGCGGGCGATGTGCACAGGCCCCCCCAGCCTTTGGTCACCCCACACGGCCACCGACGCCTCCCCGTGTGCACCCCAGCAGTGGGGGGCTCCTGGGGACAGGGGTGTTCTCTCCGTGGAGCCAGCGCAGTGCCGGGGATGCTGCTGGCACCCCGGGGTGCCCCTGCTCATCCCTCTCCCCGTGCCCTTCTCCCGCCGCCGGGAACAGCCCTTTCATCTCCCGGGGAGGTACAAATGGAGCTGTCAGATGCCATCAGCCCCGCGATATGACAGGTTGTGGGGCCGGGGCCCCTCGAACAGAGCAGCCTTGTCTGTCAGAGCCGCCTGACACTCCCCATAATGGCCAGATGGATGAGACTCTGAAAGTAGGGCCCGGCGCGTTTTCAACTCTATTTTGGGTGAAAACACTTCTTGAAAGATCTTGAAAGGAGCTGGCAGTTTAGTAGTTCAAATGATTAATGAGCACTGGCTCTGCCGGGTGGATTTCTCGCGCCGTGCCAGCAGCTGGGCTGCTCCAGCGGGCCAAGACACGCCGCGCTCCCCCCGCGCCCCCGGCTCCCCCAGAGCCCCCCTGGTTTTCCCGGAAATGACACCAACGCGACAGGCCCTGCATATGGAAAAAGTTAAATATAAATTACTGCTGAAAGAGGCCTCGCTGAGCGGAGTTAGTTAAAGATGTTTATGGATTCAGAAACACGGGCCTGCATATGTATTTAGGGATGACAAATGTGATTCAATAAGTCAGGAATTTCTCCGTGGGCTGAGGCGGGACCTGCGCGGCGCGGGCGCTGCTCTGGGCTCTCCGGCTCTGCGCCATAAATCCTGCAGACAGGCTCCTTGTTCCTTCCCGGGCTGCTTGGGATTGATTTTTGGTTTTTCCCTGGATCAGACCAAGTCCCTGCATCTCCTGTGCTTGGGGTGTGACAGCCTTGCTCCACGCCTGGACCCTCCACAGGTGTCCCCTGGGGCAGGTTTGGGGGCTTGGGAAAACCCGCTGGATGCTCCGTGTGGGCCACTGAGAGCCACGCCATCCACGCCGCCACCAGTGCCAGGCACGTCCCTGTCCCCGAGCTCTCCTGTCCCCCGCAGAGCCGGACCCTTCAGGACTGTCAGTGGATGATTAATGACCAACAACTCCAGAACTGCCCCGACTGCCAGTTTGGGGTTTGACCCGGAGCTTAACGAGTTCAGCCCTAATTCTGCAGCCCCTTCACGTGGGCAGCTGGGGGGTCTCATAGAGCCTGGGGGACACCCACGTGCCCCCTGCCCAGACTGCCCCATGCTCCCGCTGCTCTTTGGTGTCTTGCTGGGGTGCACACCGGGGACCACAACAAACTGAAGCAAGAAACCCCTAAACTAAACTCCAGCTGCTGTCGTGGGGGCCGGGGAGGGATGCCAGGTCCATGGCAGTGATGCCAGGGCCAGGGATGCGGGGTCGTGGCAGGGATGCTGGATTTGGGGTGACAATCCCCAGCAAACCTGCAGTGATCCCACATCTCCCTCATCCCACACTTCCATGGGGGTCGCAGGGAAGTGCCTTTTGGGAGGTCAGCGCCCGGCCAGGCCTTGGACCCACAGCCACATTCCTTTGTCCTGATTTTATTCATTAGCAGCGTTTGGCCTGGATACGGAGACAGCTAATGAGGGACAGAGTTTATTGCAGTTTGATTTTTCTGTTAAAACAATACAATAAAATAAATGCACTTGGAAATCTGGTCTGTGTTTGTACATAGGAGATTTATGGCTCTGGAGGCTTCCAGAGAGACGCAGCCTTTCATTCCCTTCCTTATTGGAACAGATCATGTTGCAGAGTTTAAAGGGCTCTGGAGTTGTGATTTATTTGAAGGGAGAAATGAGGGAAATCCAACTATCTGTTCCCTGGCTCGGATCATCCAGTAACTCCCGGCCAAGGGGACGGATCTGCACCTCCTCCATGGATTTTTTTATTTTTTTCCCTCCTGTTGCTTACATTATCCCACTCTAAATATATCACCAAACCAGGGATGACTCCTGACCTGGGCTTCAGCACCTCGCCGAGGTTTCCCCAGCCCTTCCCGGAATCCCACAAATAAATCTCCCTCCTGGAGCCCTGTCCTGAGCCCTGTCGTGAGCTCCTCCACGCCGCTGATGGGATGGGACCAGCACAGGGCTAGCTGCTGCCTTGATCCAGAGCCGAGATCAAGGCAGGGATGTTGGGGTTATCTCTGGAATCAGGTGATAAATCCATGTCACCGGTCCCTGCTTCCTTTCAAGGGAGTCTTTTCCCGTCCCTTGCTGCTCTCCCAGGCAGAGAAGAGCACGACAGCTTGGATCCAGGTCAGGATTTGTGCCTGAAAATCTTTTCCATGAACTTCCTAACCCGCCAGGCCTAAACCTGCCTTGTTTCTCCAACTCAGCAGGATGATGCTGCAGCTCCCATATCCCAGCCGGACCTTGCTCCAGGCTGGGGCTGCCACAGCCGCCTCCCTCCCACCCTCGCAGAGGAAATCTATTTTTCTCTTCTCTGAGGTTTCCTGCTCCCCAGGGATGGAGTGCCTGGATCGCTGTTGTCAGGACAACCAGAGCACCTCTGCGATGGCTCCGTGCTGATGTGGTGCACCCCAGCCCGTCCCAGTCACCCCAGTGGTTCCCACCAGCAGGAACAAGGTGAGATCATTCCCTGATGATGATCATTCCCAAAACAGACTTTTTTGAAACAGTTGGCATTTGCAGGCTGGAGCTTCCTGGTTTCTGGTGCAACTTCTGCTTCTCCCTGGTTCCAGGTACTTCTTGCACATTTGGGAATTACCAGTTTTGGTCCCATCAGCACCATCCATCCTTTCCTGTGCTGGGTCGGGACACACGTGGGAGGAGAAATCCATTCTCCATCGTGACCATCTCACTGCAGGTCAGGGAACGAGCAACCGAGGTTTCCAGCAGGGGAGAGGACCAGGCTCTGACAGCCACTCTCTTCTTCCTGTCCCAGCTCCATCCCAGCTCCATCCCAGCTCCTCCAGCCCGTGTTTTTGGCGGGGTGTTCCCTCCTCGTGTGCACAGACAGGCTCTGTTTGCCATTAGCTTCCCCCCTCTGCCCTAGGAGCCGGTCCCAGCACTAATTCTCACGCATGTTTCGGGTAAATCTACTTTCTTTCCCGGGATGAATTGTGGTTTCCAAGCACCATTAATCATTTCCCTTTAGAAAACAGCATCGGGGGGCTGGAAACACATTGCTCCTTTATTTACTGAGGGATGACCTGGCACGCTGGCACCCGGCCACGGGGCTGGCGCCTGTGGGACGACGAGGGGCGCGGAGAGAGGAGCCTCGGGGCGAGCTCCCCTCCTGTGCCGGGAATTGGCTCCCACCAGGATCACCTCCCTGAGGACAAACCCCCCAGCTCCTGATCAGGGGCTCATGGAGCAAGAGGATGGTGATGGAGAGGAAAACACTGGGAATGCCACATGCTTTAGTGCTTTCCCAAGAGCCTCCTCCCAGTGGAGTTTTTCCCTGGGAGCTTGTTTTCCCCATGGCGAGGGCAGGAATGTATCCCTGCTCTCTGCCTGCCCCACATGCCCCTCCCAAGGGGACGTGGAATTGGGACCCTCAGTTCATCGCCCAGGGTTTGCTCGGGTGGGCCCAAGGCAGAGGAAGCCCCTCCTGCCCCACTGCCGTGGGGAAGGGGCACCACGACCACATGTGAGCGATTCCCTCCTTTCCAGCTCCGGACTGTCAGGGGATGATTAATGGCCAACGCCACAGAACTGCCTGGATTGCCAAGTTCTGTATTGTTAGAGCTGACACGGAACGAGCCCGGACAGACTCGAACACAATTCTGCCCCATAATCAGCAAATAACGTTCAATGGACAGAATTTGGGAAGTGTTTCCCCACACAGCCCCTCTCCCACCCCCTTCCCTTCCAGAGCAGAGCAGGAAGGGGCCCAGCCAAGCCCCTGCAGCCCCCTGACCCCTTCCAGGGATCTCCCTTCCTGGGCTCTGCTGCTCCCTTAGGTTTCGGCAAGGGAGCAGCTGGGATTGGGAAGGGGATGGAGATGGTTTGGGATGGGATGGGATGG